>BQNB010015050.1:0-73943 GCA_026074375.1 Tanacetum coccineum
GAAGTTTGCTATAAGAGATACTACGGATTGCTGACCTCTGAATTATTATTTGAGAGGGGGGGGGGGGGGGTTAATAGTTCTTAACTTTTATTCATGGGCTATGCATAAATATGGATCCTCATGAATTCTTGCATGTTTATCTAGTCATTTCTAGTGTGCTTGTGATGAATTGAGGCATGTTGTTGTATAATTATTGAAGACAAAGTTAAAACTGTTAAGGAATATATTATTACTGCTAAGTATAATTAGTAATGCTAGTTATACTTAAGACTGCTAGTTAAAACTATTAGTCATGATTAAAACTGTCAGGCAAGTCAAAAAGAGGTCGAGACACTAAGGTACCTTAGTCTGGTGGTCCCCCTGAAAAAGGTTGGTGATGAGGCTGTCCATAAGGAGTTGGGTGACAGAATGGAAAGGGTTGTCACTACTACTTCTAACTTAGAAGCAGAGCAGGAAAGTGGTGACATCAATAAGACCCAATCCATGGCAACACTTAATGGATCAAGTCCTTAGGGAATTGGTTCAGGTAGTGGTCCCAAGTGCCAAGATACCATATTAGGGGGTGTAGATGCTCAAACTAGGTTTGAGAATACATCTAAATAGTTCAATGATCCACCTCTCTCAAGAGGTTACACACTTGGAAGTAGAGAGGACAGTATGAAACTTATGGAATTGATGGAACATTGTACAAAACTGCCTGAATTGGTGAGAAAAAGAAAAGAGAGATATAGTGAGATGAAAAACAGATAAAGAGTTGTGTGATAAAAACAGAAAGAGTGAATTAGTGAGTAAAAAATTAAGAGATAACGTGAGCATAAAAACAGAAAGAGAGATTGTGAGTGCCAAGATTTGATAATGGAAATGATTTTTGGATGAAATTGAGGTTAAAACTGATATCTCCAAGTTAGTACTGCTGGGTATTACTTAGTACTGTTGGGCATTACCTAGTACTGCTGACTATGTTTTAGTAGTGTTGGGCTTAAAGTTAGTACTGTTAGGCTAAATTTAGTACTACTGGATGACCGTTAGTATTATTTGAGCCATAACAGAATTTCCTTCACTAATTCTAGCTGTTGAGATATTTTCGCCAACTATCTAGCCTATAGGGTTTGACTAATTGTAGAATTCATGATCTTTCTTTACATTAGTAAGATTTCTTCAAGATAAGAACAAAATTCTTTCAGTCGATCAAATCACAACCCTAAGTGCTCTCTATATTATCTCAATTAACCATGCCAAGCTTACATACTCTCATCCATGACCTCATCCCAGAACTTGAATCGTAAGCTCTCATCAAATGGCAAATTTGGAGTTTTGCGACAAACACAACATGGTGGCCTACTTACAGAAGCCAGAGGGAAGTGAAGCCTTTCATCAAATTGTGGATTTTCTAAATGCTAGTCATATCAAGTATGCCCTTATTGAGAATCCCAAGATATATATTTCCTTAATCCAATAGTTTTGGGGAACAGCTACTGCTAGAACAACTGATGATGGAGAAGTGGAAATAACTGCTAGCATTGATGGACAAGTCAAGACTATCACTGAAGCATCTCTAA
This sequence comes from Tanacetum coccineum, assembly GCA_026074375.1. Lineage (NCBI taxonomy): Eukaryota > Viridiplantae > Streptophyta > Magnoliopsida > Asterales > Asteraceae > Tanacetum > Tanacetum coccineum. The sequence goes on from BQNB010015050.1 coordinate 1,560, forward strand.
GAAGACACCTCAAGTTGGAAGACTCTGATGGTATTACTTCTTTACCAAATACAAAGATTTTTGAGCAACTTGCTCTTATGGGGTATGTGTCTGATTCTGCTAGACTTACTTTTCAAAAGGGACACTTTTCTCCCCAGTGGAGGTTTTTCATTCATACAATCCTTCACTGTTTAAGTCCAAAGACAACAGCTTGGGAGCAATTTAGTAGCAATATAGCAACTGCTATAATTTGCTTGGCCACAAACAGGACTTTCAATTTTTCAAAAATGATCTTTGATGCTATGGTGAAGAATTTGGATAGCACACACAAGTTTTTAATGTATCCAAGATTTCTTCAAATCTGTTTAAACAAACAAAAGAGACTTCTTCTACCTCACACCAGAACTTATCTTACTCCTAACCTTACACAAAAACTGTTTAGCAACATGAAAAGGGTTTCCAAGGGTTATTCTGGGGTAGACTTTCCTCTATTTCCTACAATGATCACTACACCTGAGTCATCTCCTTCCAGAATAACATCTTCACCATCCTTATCACCTCAAACATATCAATCACCTCAATCATCGCCACTTAGGGATATAACCAGACAAGATGCTGAGATTCCTCAGTCTTAGTTTCCTTCTCAAACCCAAGTAGCAGATGAGGCTACATTCATAAGTGTGGATGTTGATGTTGGAGGGGCTGCCACTACTAACATTGTCTTAGATGCAGGTCAGGGAAGTGGTACCATACATAAGACCCCTACCAGGCCCCATGATTCACCTCTCCCAAGAGTTCACACACTTGGAAGTGATGAGGGCAGTCTGTAACAAAATGAATTGATGGATTTGGTTACTAAGTTAACAGATAGAGTTGAAGTTTTGGAGAACGACTTGCAGCAGAGAAAGAAGGTTTATAGTTCTGCTCTTACAAAGCTCATCTTAAGAGTAAAAAAGTTGGAAAAGAAAGTCAAGACAAGACATGGAATATGATTTTGATGTTAGTACTGCTGAAGGATTTACTACTGCTAATGTACCTGTTACCACTGCTAGTGCTTTTATTAGTACTGCTAGTGCCACTTCTGAAGTTAGTACTACTGCTGCAAATTTAGTGTACATCAGAAGGAGTGCTAAAAGAGAAAAAATAAAGGAAAAGCTATTATGAAAGATGATGAATATGTTCAGAAGAAGTCAAAGAAGCAACTAGAGCAAGAAAGACTTGGGCATGAAGAAGCTATTAGATTGCAAGAACAGATTAATGAAGAAGAAAACCAAAGGATTGGTAAGGATGCAGAAATAGCTAAACAGTTACAAGAAGAATTTGATAAAGCAAGACAAGAATAAGAAGTTGTAGCTAAAGCTGATCAAGCTCATGATATTGATTGGAGTGATCCTGATGTGTTAAGATATCATGCACTTCAAAATAGATCTTTCTCTATAGCTGAAGTAAGGAAGAACATGTGCATGTATTTGAAAAATCAGGGAGGATACAAGCCAAGTTAATTCAAGGGAATGAGCTATGAAGATATTAGACCTATATTTGAAAGAGTATGGGATCAAAATAATGCTTTTGTGCCTAAGGATTCTAAGATTGAAAAGGAAGTGGTGAAGAGAACTGGATTTAATTTTCAACAAAAGTCTAGTAAAAAGAGATCAAGAGAAGATTCTGATAAAGACAATGCCAAGAAACAGAAACTAGAGGATGATGCTGAGAAGAAAGAGTTTAGAGATAGTATGGATGTAGTTCCAAGGGATGATATTGCTATTGATGTTGAGTCTCTTGCTACTAAATACCCAATAGTTGACTGGAAGACACATGTTTTGACAGAAAATATAATGTATTATCAAATCATCAGAGTAGATGAAAGTTCTAAAAACTATAAAATATTCAGTGAAATGCTTGATGATTTTGATAGGCAAGATGTCCTGGATCTACACAGACTGGTACAAGAAAGGTATGATACAACAAGTCCAGAAGGATATGACTTGTTACTTTGGGGAGATCTGAAGATTTTATTTGAGCCTAATGAAGAAGATGAAATATGGAAGAATCAACAGGACTACAACTTGATAAGCTGGAGATTATTTGACTCATGTGGAATTCATATGTTGCTGATGCATACTGGAATTGCTATTCACATGATGATAGAGAAGAAATATCCTCTTACTCAAGAAATGCTTTCAAGGATGTTAAGTAGAAGACTAGAGGTTGATCAAGAAAGTGAAATGGCATTTGAACTTCTCAGGTTTATAAGGTCTCAACTTCAGAAGTAGAAGAATGTTTTGAAGAATCCTCTCAGAAAGGTTTAATTCAAGAAACTTGATGATTTGAAGGTAAATCACAAGTTTAGGGGAGGATTGTTGGGAATAAATCTTCACATGTTAGTACTTCTAGTTCAAGAGATTAATACTGCTCAGATTATAACTAACAGTATAAACTGAGTTAATACTACTAGTACAAGTTTAGTACTGCTAGTGTTAATTTGTACTGGCAAAGAAACTTAATACTGCTAAAGACTTAAAGCTGCCAGAAGAAGTTAAAGACTGCATGAAGATAAAGACGTGTGAATAAGAGATAAAGACGTGTTAAAAGATATGTATTAGTTATCTTGTGTATATTCTAAATATTTAGAAAGATATGCATATAAGCTTAATGTTTTTAGAAGATTCATAATTATCTTGTAAAGGACTCCTTGTAGTATAAAAGGAGATCCTAGGTTATGGTTTAGATACACATTAATCAGTTTTTCTTTGTAGCTTCAAGGTTGTAAACCCTAGTACTAGACAGAGTACTCGTATTATTCATCATAATAATACTGAAGCTTTTTGGTTATATTCATTGTTCATTCATTCTACTGTATCACAGTTTATTATTACATTCATATTCTTCTAAGTACTAAAGAGTAGATTCCGCATACTCTTAGTGTCAACAAAGTTTCTAGCATAGTTGTCTTGAATCTATTCAATACAACTAACCCTTTTACAAGGTTTGCAAGATCTAGTTGGGATCAACAATTCGGTTCCAAAAGGACATCCAGTTGTTCGGTTCCTTGAGACCAATGAGTTGTTCGGTTCCTAAAGCATACAAGTTATTTTGTTCCTTAAGTCATACTTAGTTGTTCGGTTTCTAAGCCAGACTTAATTGTTCGGTTCCTGAAGAGAAAATTTGTTCGGTTCTTCAATGGAATAAGTTGTTCGGTTCACCATTTAGTTTTTCACAAACATAACATTTTAAGCATTCAAACTTGATGCTTTATTATTCTAATCATAAGAACAACGCTTAGGGACACAAAAACAATCATGAATCCACAGAATCATCAAGTGTATACACAAAACGAGCACATTTAACCATTAATGCACATATATTCCAACTACTACAAGTAATGGTGAGATTAGAACGTGGTATTTAGCTCCTAAACACAAAACCCATAATCTTTTTACACAATTTCACTTAAACCCAAATTTTTTGATCAATAGATTGATCATATTTCATTCATATGTTAAACATACATAAAACTGAGTTAAACTAGTACATTACACTCCTAAAACTACAAAACCCCTCAACTAATTTGGCGTTTTAACCAAGTTGATTTTCAAGAACCCTAATTTTGAGAATTAGAGATTTCGATATCAGTTGTGGATGAAAAGCCAATTCGTTTGATACGCGTATAGTTTAGGTGATAGAGAACACTTTTCTTATTGTACCTTAGAGATGAAAATGGCTGGAATTGAAGAACAAGATGTGGCAATTCGAGTGAGGGTTTGAGAGAGTGGAAAAAAAATTCTTAAGTATGTGTGTGTGTAGGTGACGGGGGGTTGGGTTATGTTTATAAAACAATTTTCGTTTTAAACACATTCACCCCCTGAGGTTTTAAACTCTTTTGACTTTTCTAATATAAGTTTTATTAGGCTATACAAGTTTAACAATTGGCACACTTAGTCCCTAATGTTTTAACTAGCCTATCTAACCACTTAATTCACACTTTAACTCTCTAAAGGCATAAACACATAACATATAAGGCACACATACGCTAAACTTAATTAACTTTTAAGAATGTTATTCCATTATTGTTTAAAAACCTTTTCCTTAAATCACATTATTTATTATGAAGAAGATATTTGACATTTTCTCCCCCTCAAACAATGACCTGTTTTCTATTTAAAGAGTTGTACTCGTTGTTTGAGTGGTCAAATGTCTCTGAAAAGCATTTTCTGATGAAGCAATGTTTTATCTTGAAATACAAACACCAAAGGAAATAAGATTTCTCTTATTTTTACTCATAAGCGCACTGACACGTACACTTATGGAAACATAATAAGCACGGGTTGTGATGCAAAGTAATCACAAGCCTTTGCATGGTCATAAAATAGACCATGCCCGAGAATAAATTCCCGTTATGAGGTCAAGTTTTCTTTTTGAAAAACTTGCCTTTAAGATGATGACCGGGTTGCTATCTGAAATAATAGCAAGCCATTTTTGGCATGTTTTGAAAACATTTAGAACTTCTGTTCGAACTTCATTTACAGCCTCGTATCAATATTTAATGACATTTCTAAGACCGTAAATGTTATCGATTTTCAGAAGACATGCCATTATTACCTCTTTTTATATTTTTCTCATTTTTAAATTTTTTCTTTGGTTTTATATATTTTATATTTTTGTATTTTGATTTTATAAAAGTTTTTTGAAAAATGAAAAATCTTCTTGGTTTTTATTGGTTTTTAATATATATACATATGATACAAGGATATCAGAATAGGTACCACCACTATTCTTCAGCTTCATCTGCCAACTGTTTCAGTGTCTCAGATGTAAAACTTCGCATTCCCAACTTGTTGATCAGAAATTCAATTTTTTCTCTTCATAGGGGTTTAGTGAAGATGTCTGCTAGCTGATATTCCGTGTTGACAAAGTAAAGCTCTACTACTCCATTCTCCACTTGCTCTTTGATAAAGTGGAATCTGGTGTCAATATGCTTCGATCGAGAATGTTGAACATTGTTGCAGCATAAGGCAATAGCGCTTTTGTTATCACAGTACATTGGAATTTTATTAAATCCAAGACCATAGTCGGTAAGCTATGATCTCATCCAAAGGACTTAAGCACAACAACCAGACAAGGCTATATATTCAGCTTCCATATTGGATATCGCAGCGCTTTTCTGCCTTTTTGATGACCAGCTAACAAGTCTTTTCTCCCAATAATTACATAATTCTAGATGTACTTCGTCTAGTATCTTGGCAACCCGCGTGATCAGCGTCTGCATAAGCTGTTAGAGGAATAGAAGAATCCTTTGGATACCAGAGTCCCCTATTTACGGTTTCTCATAGGTATTTAAAGATTCTTTTTACAGCATGTAAGTGCTTTTCGGTAGGCTTTGCCTGATACTAGGTACACATGCATACAACAAATGTTAGGTCTGTTCTACTGGTTGTAAGATACATGAGGGTGCTAACCATTCCACGATAGTGTGTAGGGTCAACGGCTTTCCCTTGTAGATCTTCATCCAGTTTGGATTTCTCCACCATGGGAGTATCCAAAGGGTTGCTAGATTCCATACCATATTTTTTCAATGATTCTAGAGCATATTTAGACTGGTTTAAAAAGATGCCTCTGGGACTTTGTGAAATCTGTAGTCCTAGGAAAAATGATATTTTTCCCATCATTGACATCTTAAACTTTGAACACATTATTTTTGAAAATTGGTCACATAATTCAGGTGTAGTAAACACAAAGATTATATCATCAACATAGATTTGTACCAGGAGAATATCTTTGCCTTGTCTTCTGATGAACAATGTGGGATCCACGGTTCCTTTAGAGAATTCCTGAGAGAGTAGAAATTTTGACAATAGATCGTACCACGCGCGAGGAGCTTGTTTCAACCCATAGTGAGCCTTCTTAAGCTTATACACATGATTCAGATGGTCTTGATCCACAAACCCGTCCGGTTGGCTGACATAAACTTCTTCGCGCAGAATTCCGTTTAAGAATGTCGTCTTGACATCCATTTGGTAGACGATCATGTGAGCAGCATATGCGAGGAAAATTCGAATAGCATCAAGTCTAGCCACTGGAGCAAAGGATTCCTCAAAATCAATTCCCTCTTCTTGACAGTAACCACGAGTAACCAAGCAAGCCTTGTTCTTTAGAATTCCTCCCATTTCATCAAGTTTCACCTTATAAATCCATTTTAAAGTAATAATCATTACTTTATCTGGACGTGGGACGAGTTCTCAAACTTCAAGATGATCGAATTCATGTAACTCCTCTTGCATTGCTTCAATCCAACATGCTTGAGTTAATGCGTCTTTATAGTTCTTTGGTTCAACTGATGTGAGAAAGGCATCGTAGTAACAAAATAAAGCTTGTTCATAGAGTTGGAGTCTTGTGGAAACAGGTCTTTCGAGTTCACCGATGATGTTGTCTAATGTATTCTCCTTGGTCCATTTGGTAATGTGTTCTGAGTTTGGAGCAGCAGTTTGCACAACAGTAGGAATAACATCCAAAGAAGATGCTTCAGAATTGTTTTCTGGAATTGTAATACCAAAGAACAGATCGTTATTCATGTGTGAAACATCTAATGTTGATACGACGTATTCTTCAAAGTCAGGCAATGGTCTTGAGTTCGTCAAAGTCTTAGGATGCGGCGTATTCTTCTAGAATGATACGGCGTATTGTTGTCAGAATTAGTAGACTTCTCAAATCTCTTCGTTTATGCTCCAAAACACGTTATTTTCACTATTTTTCGCCAATTGCTCGATAATAACTAAGATTCATACAAATAAGTGATTAAGTATCAAATCTTATATAAAACAATATAAAACGAGCAATATAAATCGGATAAATGATGCTAATAGTGTGACGTTATTTGATGTCATCACCTACCTTACTTTTCTGTGGCAAGTATTCGTGCTATGTTGTGATGAAAACCCACGATTCATTTTTCAATCTTTAAGCTTGTTTGAGAGAGATTGAACCTGTTCATTTGCATCTTGTATTATTTCTTCCTCATTTTTTTGTGTTCATTGTTAACCGGGGTAAAACCAGGGGTATTTCGGTTCTGCACTACTTGCCTTATTATGTTGGCCATTCAAAAAATCATAAATATTAAAAGGATCTTCGGATTGGTGTTCTCACCTCTCTTGTTTTGCTGTGATTGACTGGTCTTCACTGAACGAGTCATTGGACATGCGGTGAATCTAGATTCCGAGACTCTATCAAACATCACATACCTCATTGATTTCGTTTTTATCAGCTTTATTCTCAGCAACATCATCTTGGGATTCCTCATCAGAGGAAAGATCATCTTGCATGTCTTCTTGAAAATTTGGAACCTAAGCGTACAATTCCTTAGCATGAATCTAGAATACTTTACCTTGTACTATGATTTTTCGCCTTTCATTGATAATCTCATCTATCTTCATTTTTAAACACAAATGCTTACATGACAAAGATTTTGAATCCGAGTCTTTCCACTCCACAAACTCCCCTCACAATGATGCAATCTTTCGAAAAGAGTTAGGAGTTCATGCTTTGATAGGGAGACCCTCAATCGATACCCAAATAATCCTTTCGTCACATACAACTGAGTTAGTCACTTGTTTCATAGTAGTGAACCAAGAGCCAACACCAATATGATTAAGAAATTTTTCTTTAGATGCAATAGAATCCAACTCTAAGAGAACCCACATCTCTCCAAGATATGAAAGCTTGACATTTTGAAAACCTTATTTAGAAAGAATGATAGGTAGGTTAGAAATAGCAGAAACATCTTTTACCTTTCCAATGAGGGAAATGTCGAAATCGTGCTCCTTAATACAAGATTCATCAAGAACCAAGGTTGGCTTAGAGTTATCTGATTGGTTTCCATCTTTAAGAACAGAAGCATAAGAAGTTTTTTGAAGTCTCTATATTTGTCCCTTTTGGAATAGAAGTATTGGGTTTTTGTAGCCTTTCAAACCTCACAAAATTCGCATGTAAATGATATCGCCCAATCCAAATCGTACATAGGTTCTCCACCAAACGTTGTAAGTTAATGACCTTAATAAAACGAACAAAGGCGAAGCGTTTACCTGATCTAGACCTCTTAAATGGAATGAAAACATCAACGACCGTACCATAGAATGTGTATTCTGATTTGAATCAAAATAATAGGATGTGGACAAACATTTAATTTGAGAAGGAAAGTAAACTTTTTATCTTTTTTTGGGTATTTCATAAAATCATCCTTTTTAATAGAAATATATATAATACTACACATGGTATTAATACTAGTATGAGTAACTAGTTATAATCCCCGTGCACGCACAAGGTTTCTTCTAAATTTTTGAATAATGTATTTTTATCTATAAAAAAAACTAATAGTTTAATTTTATATCTCCAATTCTGGTCATGACTGTTCACAATACATGAAAATGTTAGGGATGAAGCAAATATTGCCAAAAGGTTCAATTGAATGATCAAGATTGTAGAAATGTGCTTGTAAAATGGCGATGCACATATAATCTTAAGTAAAGATGTGTCTTCATCAATTAACCACCAACTCAGAGTTCCAAATATCATTTATCTTAATGTGATTCCTGTTTTCAAATCAAAGACATGTACTTCTAGCCAATCCAATATAGCAACAATCATTAGATAAGTCACAATCAAATTAAGCCATCACCGTGACGCGCACATTCGTCGACGATACCTATACTATACTTAAAACACAAAGCTACTATCATAACTGTGTCAAGTCACTTACTATGAAATTTTTCATCCACACCATGGCGAGGATATGCAATTTGCCATTACGCACATGGAATTTTGGCATAAAGATCATCCAATGTTGTAACCAATGCTCTCTTATTACTTCTGATTCTATTTACTGAAGATTGCCTCACGATTTTCTGTGAAATTTAAGAATTTACAGATAATTAGATAAATATAATAGAGGTTACTATGAAACTGACGACCAAACAGAAAATTAGATAAACCTTGAATTACTTTAAAATGTTAAGAGCAATTAAGGATGCAAGTTGGGCATCCTCTTACAGAAGGTGGATTGCGGATGGGTGAACCACCATCTACCAATCTTAATAATTCATTCTCACCTTTCATTTTTTGCTTAATCTAATCACAACATCGCACAAGAGATTAACACAAGGACACACCTGCCAACCTGTTTTTGAGGTATTTCTTACCACCCCGACAGACACACACCCCATCTTGAAACAATACTTAACAGGCTACATTTCATCTCTTCTGGTCAACAGACTTAGGCGATGACATAGCTATCTTAGATGGAGTGGAAAAATACTTCCTACTCTTAAGACTTACACAATTGTTTTAGTAACGAATCAATGAAATCAGTACAATTAATGGTTGATATATATGGCTGCAATCAAGATAAAATACATACGGTGCTGGGAATCACCATCATCTTTACTACTATATTTTTTTCATAAACATTTACGGAACCCTTTTCTAGTAACGTCATTCCTCATTGCTACTGCTAACTTCGAGAGCAGCCAACCACACTTATTAGACAACATGAACTAATTTATCTATGCCTATTAGCATACCATATCTCATATTAATTTGGTTCACTCCCAAAATATTAACATTAAGACCTTATCATCTATATCACCATTATTTATCATCAACACAGCTACATGCAATTTTGACTTTGACGTCATCGCTTTTTAGGTTATGTAAAATCCATATTATACCAAGGCTAGGCCCCATCGATTTCCCAAATAGTTACTTAAATATGTACAACATGGAGTTGAACAAAATATCATCATCAAGCTTACACATATAAACTAACCACATGAAACTTTAAATGTGTTTCTCGGCATAACAAAATGGCATGTTAGAGAGTGGAAGAAAGGAACTACAAAATATCATCATCAAGCTTACACATATAAACTAACCATATAAAACTTTAAACTTTAAAGTAATAATAGTATCTCCTGGAACTCCCTTTTTAGGTACCCGTACCATCAATGATGTTGAATGTAACATTTCATTAGTGTATATATTTTGATACATGTTAGAGAGTGGTAGAAAGAAAAATCCAATAAGGCCAATCAAAGACTTGTAACCCACACCGAAATAGCTTCAGCTTCATCAACCTCCAAAAGTTCAACTCATGAGGTTGTATTACTGCAAACACATGCGGTTATAGGTTTCAAAATAGAACTGACCAAACCTATAAGCAAATTCAATCATATTGCTTAGAAACTTAATTAATAATAATAATAAAGTGTGGTATAATAATTGTTTTTGTTGCAGCTAGTTCGAAACTAATCACTTGACCCATCATATCAACATTCAGAAGAATAAGAAGCATTATACATCATGCGAGAGTCACTATGTTGCATGATCTTTTTAACACTTCATGATTTAATTTTCTTCCCATCCATTAAACCAGTGGAATTAAAATCAAACAAAGTTTTGGTGTTTGCTAAGTTCAATGCTTGGAAGGTAACAAAGCATTAATCCAAGCTAAACAAATAGATACGAACCAAACATAAAGAACCCAATTTTTAAGTATATTATATATAAAAGTTAAATCTTTTATATGAATGAATCAATCTAAAAGGTGAACCGCACAACAATAACATTATTTGAATATTTAGAGATAATTTATGTAATCCTTATATAATCAAAAAAATTATAACACTTGTACAACTCATTTTCAAAACTTCAAACATTAAATACAAATCTAAATACCAGCTAATTATCTGGTACTATAACATAGGGTATCATGTTATAGAATAAGAATCGTAGAAATAACTATCTAAACCACATAGATAATTTTTATTACAGTTATTATTTTATGTATGTGATTATTGACCAACATGACTTCCTTTAATATGTGGGTAAAGTTTCATTCTACCCACATGACTCGTTAACTTAAAAAAATACAGCCTAAAATCCCTAAATAGCTCATTATAAGCAAACAGGACATGCTTCAAATAAACAACAATTGCAGAGTGTGTGACAACGTATCTTAGCGTTACTTTCAGTATTCTCAAGCAAATCCAAAATAAACTTTGCTGACTTGCAGGTCATCGACCTTGACCATTGGAATGGCTATTCTTAGGCGGAGTAGTACCCCCTGCACCTTCAAAGAAACGGGTGTAAGGAATTGCTTATCCACCAAAACATCTTCCAAATACCTCTCACCTTCCTGAGAGCATAGGTGGTTTCCCTAAACACACAATATAATACAATTATACATATAAAGTAGGGTAAAGTCCATAAATGCTTAATATACTTTCGATAAGAACTCATTCTACATACTCTACTTTTTTTATGGTTATTCTTCTTACTAAACTTTGTATTTTTTTCATAATACATAGCTTTAATAGTTTGTTAAGGGTATCTTAGTCATTTCTCACATCTTCATCTTCTACCTCCCAACACCCTAATTTTCGGCCAAATTACTTACGTTTATAATTGAATTTGACTAAAATTTTCCTACAGGTTATTTCTTTTTCGAGTATAATGCTTTTCATACATAAATAAGCAAATCCAAACGCTATTTCCGGAATTACTTACGGTATTTTTTAGCAGCTTAGTACTTTAGTTTTGTATCACGAGAAAACAAACTACCCCCAAGAATACTAATTAAGTCGCAAAGGAGTGAAATATGCCCAACGATATTTACAAAATTGCAGCAAACCCATTTGCCCAATAACTGAATAAAAATAAACGAAACCATCCGGAACAGTTGTTTAATGATAAACTGCATTCCTAACTTTTTTTCACTTTACAACATAGAATTTCCGGCGATGAAAGCATGTCGGATTTCTTCATTTTTTTCACTTTACAACATATAATTTGGCCGGAAATTATGGTGTTGGGAGGTAGAAGATGAAGATGTGAGAAATGACTAAGATACCCTTAACAAACTATTAAAGCTATGTATTATGAACATAAAAATACAAAGTTTAGTAAGAAGAATAACTAAAAAAAGTAGAGTATGTAGAATGAGTTCTTATCGAATAGTACATTAAGCACTTTATGGATTACCCTTTAACGTCTAAAAACATCAAATAAAATAAAAACTAAATGCCTTTAAAACACAAATAAAGTGGATGTGATCATATCAGATACATTAAATAAATAAAGTTTCAAGTGATTCAACAAAATTAATGTACTGTTTGTACAATATATGCTTTCTGTTAGTAAAGCAATTACAACATTTATCTATTCTTATCATGATCTACACCATATACATACAAAGCTCATTGCACCATCGTGGCAGGCCATAAGCATCGCACCCCATATAGACACCCATAATACATGCATACACTTGTAGTTGTGTGCATCAGGTTGAAATCTATTGAAGCGGATAATTGGACCAATATGAACTTGTCTAGTACAAATTTTCAAGTTGGTTTGTTTCCTGGAGAGTGAACCAAATAGTTATTTGGGTTCGTCAAGATCTCAAATGACGCCTTTTGAAGTGTGGGATCTAATTTGACCCATTTGGTTCCAGTTTCAAGCCTGGCCAAATTGAGACCGATTATTAAAAAAAATCAGACCCGGTATCAAAAAATATAGAGGATAGCATTGAATTAAACTGATAAAAACGTGTCGGGTTTGATCCGATCTTAGTTTAAAATTTTAGGGTTTGTTAGCAGGATGAGTTTTGTACGCCTTATAGACACATATTGAAACTACAACTAATGAAGTCTATAGCGTACATCGTAATTGGACTTTGATCTTTGTTAGAGTAGTTGTTAACGTTAAATTATATTGCACTTGGTTGACATTTCAGATTGACGATTGTTTGGTTGTATAGGAGACTTAAGTTTAGTAAATTTGTAATTTATGAATAAAAAAATTGTTCAAGAATGTAACTTATGAAATTTAAAAGCAATGGGTCTTTTTTGTTGGTCAAAATTTTCATATGATATCATAAAATGTGCATCACCTAGTTACCTGTGTATATAAGATTTTGAAGGTTAAAGTATGCCGTGTCATCAATGCTACATGCAACGTTGGTGTGTCAAACACATATTTTACATCATTTAGTTCAGACCTGGGAATCACATTCCAATATTATAGTAAATAATGCAGTTTTACATTTCTTAAAGTATCAAAATGAGCCGCTTTTTGACCTGTTCTTTTTAACACCATTTTTTAAAATTTTGACATCATGTAGCTATATGTATATCAGTACATGCATTAAACTACTGTAACAATATTGATTCATTAATCATATTTAATACGTCCATGTAGGTAGAAATCACGGAACACGCAAAAATATTTATGAGTCGGACTAACCTGAACAAGTTATAACCCCTTAACCAACCATTAGGCCATAGTGCCATCTCTAAGTGATTAAAATCATAAAAACACTGAACTATGAATCTTCTGATATCCTATGCTTTCTTGTGCGTTACACGTGATCTTAGCTAGATTGTAGTAAACTATCACCATTTTCCGAGAATTGCAATTTTTGTAATTATGCAACTATAGTTTCAAAGACTCTTTTGGGTTGTTAAAAAGTGGTTCAACAACATCAGCAAAATGATGAGGTTGACCAAAAAATCATGCTTTCACCAACACAACCTGCTACATCGCATTTCTAGGTTGCACCATGTTTTATTATTTGGTCGAGACAATATATGAGCTGATTTTAGCGGTTGAACGTGATGGAGGCTTCAGCGAGGACCGATCCAGGGTTATTATGGTCAAAGTAAGCAACTATTAAAGTAGTCATATCCTCTCGGTAATGGTCAGTATTACCATCTCTCTCTTCCTAAATAATCCAAAACATATCCTAACATATTTAAAACATGCACTTAAAACACAATTATATCGAAACTCATGTTATTATATGTAAAATGACTCTATTAGTAAAAAGAAAAGGCATAGCGTAAACAAACGTTAGTGAAGTCTCAACATTTATCAAAATGCTTGCATATTGAACCTAGCTCGCTGGTTCAATACAATTAGGTTTCTTATGTGATCATCGCAACTTAACATAGCAGATCACATACAAACTCAATCTCTTGCATCGGTTTAATTACAGTTCATTATCTAATTATGATAATTCGATATGCATAATAATTTTCTTTAACACATATCCAAACACCCCCTAATAAGAAAAACAATAAAGAGCTAAATTCTTATAAATAAAAAATTACGACGACATAAATATATGAGTAATTACATAAACACAACTCGTAATTGACATGAAAGACATAAGAACACCGTGATATATCAAAATTTACATACAAATAGAATATCAAAAAGATAATGAGTGATTTACCTGATCAAGGGCAGAAGATCCAAGACATGACCTTAGTGCATTGCTTTGCAAGTTCCTTGTAAATTGAACGGCCTTTCTTAAAATATGGTGCAAATCTTTATCTAGATTTATGTGTGAACGCAACGGATCCGATAGATCTTTAGATACAATCTGTCAAAAGACCACAGAATGATGCAAATTTATATAACTTGATCTTAAACATCATAAACCAAAAGTAGAGTCAAGTATATGTGTTTATACTTCATAAGTTTTACCAAATCATAATAATAGTGGAAGCCAAATGTAGCTGCAAAAGAGGTGTGCCGCACCAAGACCTTATGTGCAAGGACCCCAAACTAACGTCGCCATGATCCATGCACGCAAGTAAGAACCAAGCCAACCCGCAGCAACACCCAACGCTACTCCAGTACACATTAACGCTCGATTCTCAGATGCAACTGCCCATTGATCCATGCCCAATTCCTCCAAAAGCTTGACAATAAACCAAATCACATCACATTTAACAAACCCAAATTAAAAATAAGAAAAAACCAAACATCATCATGAAAACCAAAACTCACCGAATAAATAACATAGCACCCTCGAAGCAACGAGAAAAACTTGACACACGTGAACTCCTTACCTCGGCACCATTCTGAAATCATTAGCCCATCAATAATAGTTTAATTAACAGCACAACAACAAACCGATATTCAAATCGAATTAACAATAAGCACATCGAATTAATAGATTAACAATAAGCACATCAAATTAACAGATCAAGTCAATCAATTAACTTTAAAAAACAACAAATCGAATTAGGGTATCAATTAGGTTTTTCAAATTGAAGAAGTAAAATTGATAGACGGAGAGAAAAATCGTACCATTGTAATTGAAAAAATTAATTTAGAGATGGATCCTAAAATTAATTTAGAGATGGATCGTTTGTAGGGACGTGGTGATGGTGTGTTTTGTGGGTGTCGTATGATTTATTATGGTGTGTTAGAATGATTTTCTTACTTGTCATTGGACACCCCCTATCCTTGCAAAAAATATGCCCGTTTTTTCTGAAGTTTTTTGTTTTTGTCTTGACACTTATATCTTTTGTGATGTTTTTCTTCCTGCTAATATACAAAAACGAATTTATAAACGCTTATGCCAAATATAGAAATATTTAGATATTTTAATTAAACCAATTTAAAATACGTAGATAATAATTAAGAGAATGTTTCCTAATAAAGAAATAATATTTTTTCAGAAATATGAAAATCCCTACTTTGCGTTTTCCTTTACTAGGTAAAAGACTAGTCTTTCGCAAAGAATGAGTCATGCGATATATCTTTGTGGGTATGTATGTGCAAAATTTTTGTAGATTATCTGAGAATTTTATCAAAACGAGTTGGGGCTATGTACCGGACCCAGTTATCGCACGACTTTGATTGTACGATGAAAAAAAATTGTTGTTTCTGCTAAACATGTCTACTTATGTATCTAATGATTTGATTGATTGACTTGAAAAAAATTATTGGTTGGAGTTTATAAAGAAAAAATACATAATACATTTTTCAAATGACTTATGAATTAAGCATGTATTTAGTCTTGTGTATTATGCCTAGTTCGCATTACTCACTTGTACGATAATCAATATCTCACACTTAATACGACGAAAGTTGAGTGTCTCCGGCGTTAGATAAAGAAAGGGTTATTCTAACTTGTGCCTCATAGGCACATGATAAAGAGCATTAAATGTTACAAGAATCTTAGTGCTGACATTTTAGATTGTGACATGTGGGACTGTGGGACATGATGCTAAAGAATAATGGGGACCAGTTAGTGGTTGCTAGCTTTTAGGACTGTGACACGCAGACTGTTAAGATTGGATTGGATGGTTTAAGAATCTTAGGGGGCGTTTGGTTCGCTGTAATTCATTGTAATTGTAATCTGAATTACATTCCAATCGTGTTTGGTTGGCAGGGTAGAAGGAATTGTAATTCAGATTACATTACAATGATTGTTTGGTTTGCGCTGTAATTGTAATTGAGTCGTTTCAATTAAATCAAGTGAGGAAATTCAGATTACATAGGAAGTTTGATGGAAAGTTTTCAATTACTTTGTAATTCAGAATTTTTTGTGATTTAAAACATCAGTATTTATTATTATTATTATTTCTATAACATTACTTTATTAGAAAAATAAGGTATTTACAAAAAGTTAGTGGAGAGTCGAGATACTATCTGAGCCTCTACTCTTTTAGTTATAGCAAAGCTAATCCTATTAAAAATATGAACAGCAACACGTGCCCCAATGTCTTGAGTCACAGAGAACTTTCGGATCCGCTTCAATATATCCACTGCATCCTTCTTTTTTATTATTATTGTTGTTGTTATTAAAATTAAAATTATTATTATTATATAAATATTAAAAATAATAATAATATTATTTATTATCATTATTATTATTATTATTATTTACTTCATATGTCCCAAAATTATTGTCCCCTATTGATTTTTTAAGTTTTTTTCATTCAACTTTGACCTTAAATATTTTTGTTTGTATTATAACATACTTAATGAAAAATATATGAATTGATTGGTTTTTAAATGTATTTTCATCAAGTATTATATAACATAAACAAAAATATTTAAAGTCAAAGTTGAAAGAAAAAGACGTAAAAAGTCAATAGGGGGACAATATTTTGCGTTACGAACGGAGTATTATATTATTAGGAGTACCAATTATTAAATTATTTATTATTATTATTTTATTTATTATTCATTATTATTATTTTTCTTATAAAAAATATTATTTTTATAATTAATTTATTTATTATTGTATTAAGTTTTTAAGTTTTATAAAAAAAATGGATTACATTACGCTGCGAGTCAACCAAATACATCACAGATTTCATCAACTACAATTACAACACATTCTATTTTCTCTGAATTACAGTTACATTAAATTACAATTTCAAAAAGATTACAATTCTTTAATAAACATTTTCTGAACCAAACGCCCTCTTATTTTTTCGAGAAGGTTAGCATCATCAGTTCAGGCTTCTTTATGTTAGGACCTCTCGCCATATTTTAGTGCTGAGTAGTTACGAGATCCGATCGGTTCAACTATCTTAAGGTTATGCCACTACGTTGAAATTACAACTTACAAAATCATCACTAATCACGTTGAGATGGTAATTTTGGTTTTAAGTGAATGTCATTTCGATTATTCTTTCATTACCGAGTAAATGTTTCAAAACTACTTTATATCTCACTCAGAGATCAGACTAGGCACAATAGGGGGTGTCGACGAAGTTGGTCGGGCAATCCCGACGCATCTCCCTATTGATGCTGGTCTTTGGCAACGTGTCCCTCAACGACTACAAGCACAAGTTGGATTCAAATGCGACCAACTGGTGAAGAGTGTTTGTGTGAGTAAGTTGGTTCAAATGCGGACCCACTGTGAAGAGTGTTGGGCGTTAGGGTGTTTTTTAATATTTTTTGGGGTATATTTTTCAAGGTGGTTATCAGTCTCCTTATTACACAAAGTTGTCAATCTTAAGGGAGTTGATGTGACGAAAAATTGTCGTCTTCTGGGATTCTGATTGTGGGTAGCCTCGTGACATTAGTGTACAAATACAAAAAAATATGCCACTATGCTGATGTTTATTTCGTAAGTACATATCGGGAAAGAAAACGACGAACATCTATGTTTCTAAAACCTCTTGTTGTGCCATATCTAATATAACCAAGTATTCTCGATGTAACCTTGTTTTAAACAAGACACAACTATACAAACTTTGCACGAAGGATTTACGTCAACCAACCATGAAGCTGAGATGATGCTCAAAATTCTTTTTTATTGGATACAATTTCTGAGTCTGAATGACACAATTTCAGTTAAAACCATGTTATATATTTTTCCCACCCATAACACAATCCTTAAAGAAATAACTTCCGGCATACATTTTATACGTTGCAGAGGATGTAAAAAAGTGCTGCAAAATCTGCACTAGAAACTCCATCATGGTGATACATAGAAGCTGCTGCATAGAAAATGAAAAGGTAATCCGAAATGAAACCCAAACTAAATCCTTCAATAAATCTTAACATGAAACACAATGACCAAAACAAATGTTTGCGCAGGTACTCCAAAAGAAACCTTCTTTCATCTGTTCCATGGTTAGTATCGGTCATAACGCCTGCAATAAGTTCAGAAAAATCTTAATAACTACCATGTATGATGATGGTTGATTACTCCTCAAAGATTATGACATAAAGTTATATTAAATAGTCAGAATCAGTTAATAAAATATCGAAATTGAACCTTGGTCGATCATAATCCCGGGCACGTTCCCTTGACCGTGAACGTGATCTGTGTCGACTCCTTGAGTCACGATCATAGCGGTCATAGCCACGACTACGATCATTGTGCCTATCACCACGATCTCTGCTCCTGCGATCGTTATCCCTTAGACGGTCACGGTCACGGCTACTCGCACGGTCCCGATCTCTGCTACCTTCACGCTCAACATCCCTGCTTCGTTCTTTTGATCTAACCAAATTTTCAACAGTTCTCCTTAACATAAGAATCTCAACCATTGGCACTAGAGGTGGCTTATTTGTTATACATGTACTCAACAAAAGGGTCGATTCCAGAATAATAATGATCTCTAAGGGTCAAATAATAAAAACTTTAAAAGTCGCAGGTCAACAAAACGATCAAAATTTTACAAACATGTGATGTTCTCTTAATTATTTTGTTTATAACATAGAATAAAATATATGTGAAGTAATAATTTGAAAAACTAATATCGATAAAAAACTGGACACAAACACGCCAGTTTAGACCCGTATGGAAATCATTGCCTTATTTAATCTGAAAACCTAACCACCCGTCCTTCCACTTTTTGCCGCCTGAATTCTAGTTCAAAATTTTGAAGATGCGTTCACCAAGGAAGAAAAGAAAAGAAAACATACACTTCTGTCTTCTTCGGGGCCTTCCTGTTATTGTTTCTCTCTTCCTGAATAACTATGACAAGAGTTACACATAAGTGGAAGACAAAGTTCGCCAATATATTAGCAAAAATCTTGAATAACTAAATGGACAAATAACACTCAGGTGCATAAAAGTGAACAATAAAAGAGTAAATTAATATATATATTACCATAAGATCAGCTAACTTCTCACGAATCTGCATATATCCCAGATGGAGTTTTCCTCCAAAATGATCCGCTAAGCGACGGTCACTGAGAGACACGTTAAACGAGAATAACAACATAAAATGTTGAATTAAACAAATATACACGTGACCAGCATAATTAATATAGATATATCATAAAATTCTCCAACAATTGTTTAGCTAATTGTAGGGATGATCAACAAATATAGTGCAGAAATATAAAAAACGCACATTCTTTAGCTGCAAAAGTTTATCCCTCGTAAAACTGGGCCCAAAAGCCTGCTGGTAACAAGGAGGTATAATTGCCAGGTCAAATACTGAAGTGCTTTAAACCCGAAATACTAGTTCTTGGCCATCCTTTGTATAACTATTTCAATAAACTATTCACCATATAAAAATTAGAAGTTTACCTGTCATAAACACTTAGAAAAGCTCCGCAAATATCACAAACACGTAACTTCTGATCAGTCTGAAAAAGCAAATCAGGATGCATTAGCCAAAAGAGCTCTTTAAAACGGGTTTTTTTTAAGTAAAGAGCTTTTTCATCAGTGAAAAGCTGCAAATTTCTTGAAACCATTACTATGACATAAAGAACTTACAACTCGCACATCCGCAGCAGTATACTTAGCGGAGTCTGTAGGAGGTTCCACACGAGGAGGCGGCAAATGAATTGAAAGCTGCAAAAAAAATACAGTAAAATGTCTAGACATAGAAAACCATTCAGCTGAAATGTACTAGAAAAAGAAAACAAGGCAAAACCACTATAAGCTTTTGAAAGATACTTTTGGCATAATAAAATGTTTAGCGACCCCGTTTTTTATTAAATAAAACTTTGCGACCAAATTGCAACAAAGTAATGCCATGTAGATGTGAAATGACGTGACGCTGGTGTAGTACATAGGTGGAACCATTTGACATTAATCTTGATAAAACACTAGAAAGTAGACCAGGGTCTTCAAAAGTATCTAATCCCTTTGCTTGTCAAGCATATTTGGAATATTGCCTCAAAAAAGGATTCTTTATGGATCAAGTGGATTAATATTATGAAGTTAAAGAATAGAAGTTTTTGGGAAATTCAATGTGAGAATAATGACAGTTGGGGGTGGAAAAACCTTTTGAACCTGAGATACCTTGTAAGGGAGAATATTGTGCATCAAATTGGTAATGGAGACAGTATTTCAATGTGGTTTGATAATTGGTCTGCTATAGGTCCTCTATGCAATATTATTACCTATAGAGACCTTTATGATGCAAGGCTGAATGCTTCAGTTTCTGTTAGAGATTTGGTTCTTAATAACAGGTGGAATTGGCCAGAGAATTAGAATGAAATGTTCCCCCAAATTACTAGTATGGCTAATCCTCAAGGGGTGTTCACGGGGCGGTTCGGTTCGGTTAGTTGGGAGATTTAACTATCCGTCGCCCGCGACGTGATAGTTTATAAAATATCCCAACGAACCGAACCGAACCCGCCCCGTGACACCCCTGAGGATTATGCCATACTAGTAATTTGGGGGGACATTTCATTCCAATTCTCTGGCCAATTCCACCTGTTATTAAGAACCAAATCTCTAACAGAAACTGAAGCATTCAGCCTTGCATCATAAAGGTCTCTATAGGTAATAATATTGCATAGAGGACCTATAGCAGACCAATTATCAAACCACATTGAAATACTGTCTCCATTACCAATTTGATGCACAATATTCTCCCTTACAAGGTATCCGGTTTCAAAGGTTAGTCCACCCCCCCAACTGTCAATATTCTCACATTGACTTTCCAAAAACTTTCTATTCTTTAAACTTCTAATATTAATCCACTTGATCCATAAAGAATCCTTTTTTGAGGCAATATTCCAAATATGCTTGACAAGCAAAGGGATTAGATACTTTTGAAGACCCTGGTCTACTTTCTAGTGTTTTATCAAGATTAATGTCAAATGGTTTCCCTAAGTACTACCACCAGCGTCCACGTATTTCACATCTACATGGAATACTTTGTTGCAATTTGGTCGCAAAGTTTTATTTAATAAAAAACGGGGTCGCTAAACATTTTATTATGCCAAAAGTATCTTTCAAAAGCTTATAGTGGTTTTGCCTTGTTTTCTTTTTCTAGTACATTTCAGCTGAATGTTTTCTTATGTTGACATTTTACTGTATTTTTTTTGCAGCTTTCAATTCATTTGCCGCCTCCTCGTGTGGAACCTCCTACAGACTCCGCTAAGATATGCTCGCGGTGTGCGATAAGTTGTAAGTCCTTATGTCATAGTAATGGTTTCAAGAAATTTGCAGCTTTTCACTGATGAAAAAGCTCTTTACTTAAAAAAAACCCGTTTTAAAGAGCTCTTTTGGCTAATGCATCCTGATTTGCTTTTTCAGACTGATCAGAAGTTACGTGTTTGTGATATTTGCGGAGCTTGTTCTAAGTGTTTATGACAGGTAAACTTCTAATTTTTATATGGTGACTAGTTTATTCGCAATACGTTAACTAAGGTTTGGCTAAGAACTAGTATTTCGGGTTTAAAGCACTTCAGTATTTGACCTGGCAATTATACCTCCTTGTTACCAGCAGGCTTTTGGGCCCAGTTTTACGAGGGATAAACTTTTGCAGCTAAAGAATGTGCGTTTTTTATATTTTTGCACTATATTTGTTGATCATCCCTACAATTAGCTAAACAATTGTTGGAGAATTTTATGATATATCTATATTAATTATGCTGGTCCGGGTGATATTTGTGTAATTCAACATTTTATGTTGTTATTCTCGTTTAACGTGTCTCTCAGTGACCGTCGCTTAGCGGATCATTTTGGAGGAAAACTCCATCTGGGATATATGCAGATTCGTGAGAAGTTAGCTGATCTTATGGTTAATATTATATAATATATATATATTAATTTCTCTTTTATTGTTCACTTTTATGCACCTGAGTGTTATTTGTCATTTGTTTTCAAGATTTTTGCTATATATTGGCGAGACTTTGTCTTCCGAAGCACCACTTATGTGTAATTCTCTTGTCATTATGTTTCAGGAAGAGAGAAGCAATAAAAGGAAGGCCCCAGAAGAAGACAGAAGGTATGTTTCTTTTCTTTGTCGTTCCTTTGGTGAACGCATCTGCAAAATTTGGAACTAGAATACAGGTGGCAAGAAGGGAAGGACGGGTGGGTTAGGTTTCAGATTAAAATAGGCAATGATTTCCATACGGGTCAAAACTGGCGTGTTTGTGTCCAGTTTTTTATCGATTATTAGTTTGTCAAATTTATTACTTCACTATATTTAATCTATTTATAAACAAAATAATTTAAGAGAACATCAACATGTTTGGTAAAATTTGATCGGTTTGTTTTGACTGCGGCCTTTTTAAGTTTTTTTTTAATATAATTTGACCCTGTTAGAGATAAATTATGTATTCTGGATCGACCCATTTGTGAGTACATGTATAAAAATAAGCCACCTCTAGTGCCAATGGTTAGATTCTTATGTTAAGGAGAACTGTTGAAAATTTGGTTAGATCAAAAGAACGAAGCAGGGATGTTGAGCGTGAAGGTAGCAGAGATCGGGACCGTGCGAGTAGCCGTGACCGTGACCGTCTAAGGGATAACGATCGCAGGAGCAGAGATCGTGGTGATAGGCACAATGAATCGTTAGTCGTGGCTATGACGCTAATGATCGGACTCATGGAGGTCGACACAGATCACGTTCTACGGTCAATGGGACGTCCGGCTTATGATCGACCAAGGTTCAATTTCGATATTTTATTAACTGATTCTGGACTATTTAAATTAACTTTTATGTCATAATCATTGAGGTGTAATCATCCTCATAATACATGGTGTTATTAAGATTTTCTGAATCTTATTGCAGGCGTTATGGATCGTACTACATGGAACGATGAAGAAGGTTTCTTTTGGGAAGT
This sequence comes from Tanacetum coccineum, assembly GCA_026074375.1. Classification (NCBI taxonomy): domain Eukaryota; kingdom Viridiplantae; phylum Streptophyta; class Magnoliopsida; order Asterales; family Asteraceae; genus Tanacetum; species Tanacetum coccineum. Next base: position 24,882 of record BQNB010015050.1, read on the forward strand.
TACCTGCGCAAACATTAGTTTTTTGTCAGTTGTTTGTCTATTCACTTTCTTTGAGGATTAAGTTGTTCATGTTTAATATTATTGATGGATTTAGTTGGGTTTCATTTCGGGATTACCTTTTCATTTTCTAGCGCAGCAGCTCTATGTATCACCATGATGGGAGTTTCTAGTGCAGGATTTGCAGCACTTTTTATATCCTCTGTAACGTATAAAATGTATGCTGAAGTTATTTCTTTGATGGATTGTGGTTATGTGGTGAAAATATTATAACATGTTTTAGACTGAAATTGTGTCATGTTTCAGACTCAGAAATTGTATCAATAAAAAAGAATTTTGAGCATCATGTCTCAGCTTCATGGTTGGTTGAGCTAAAAGCATTGTCCTGCCAAAGGTTTGTATAGTCGTGTCTTGTTTAAAACAAGGTTACATCGAGAATACTTGGTTATATTAGATATGGCACAACAAGAGGTTTTAGAAACATAGATGTTCGTCGTTTTCTTTCCCGATATGTACTTATGCAATAAACATAAGCATAGTGGCATATTTTTTTGTATTTGTACACTAAAGTCACGAGGCTACCCACAATAAGAATCCCAGAAGACCGACAATTTTTTCGTCACATCAACTCCCTTAGTTGACAACTTTGTGTAATAAGGATGACTGATAACACACCTGAAAAAATATACCCAAAAAAAAATATTAAAAAACACCCTAACGCACACAAACACTCTTCACCAGTTGGTCGCATTTGAATCCAACTACGCACACAAACACTCTTCACCAGTGGTCGCATTTGAATCCAATTGTGGCTTGTAGTCGTTTGAGGGACACTGTTGCCATAGGACCAGCATCATAGGGAGATTGCGTCGGATTGCCGACCAACTTCGTCGACACCCCTGTTGTGCTAGTCTGATCTCGAGTGAGATATAAAGTAGTTTCGAAACATTTATCTGTAATGAAAGAATAAATCGAAAATGAATTCACTTAAAACAAAATTACCATCTCGTCGTGATTAGTGTGATTTTGTAAGTTGGTAATTTCAAACGTCGTAGTGGCATAACCTTTAAGATAAGTTGAACGATCGGATCTCGTAACACTACTCAGCACTAATATTGGCGGATAGGTCCTAACATAAAGAAGCCTGAACTTGATGCTAAACCTTATCGAAAAATAATGAGGCGTTTGGTTCAAGAAAGTTTATTAAGAATTGTATCTTTTTGAAATTGTAATTTATTGTCAATTGTAATTCAGAAAATAATGTGTTTTGAACTTGCAGCTGATGACATTGTGATGTATTTGGTTTGACTCGCAGCGTAATGTATCCATTTTTTTTATAAAACTAAAAATTTAATACAAGATAAATAAATAATTATAAAAAATAATATTTTTTATAAGAAAAAATATTATAATGATAAATAAAATAAAATAATAATAATAATAATAATAATAATTGATACTCCTAATAAAATAATACTCCATTCGTCCCAAAATTATTGTCCCCTATTGACTTTTTACGTCTTTTTCTTTTCCAACTTTGACCTTAAATATTTTTGTTTATGTTATATAATACTTGATGAAAATACATTTAAAAACCAATCAATTCATATATTTTTCATTAAGTATGTTATAATACAAACAAAAATATTTAAGGTCAAAGTTTATTGAATTGAAGAAAAACTTAAAAAAATCAATAGGGGACAATAATTTTAGGACGGATGAAGTAAATAATAATAATAATAATAATAATAATAATAAAGATTATTATTATTTTAATATTTATATAATAATAATAATTTTTATTTTAATAACAACAATAATAATAATAAAAAAGAAGGATGCAGTGGATATATTGAAGCGGATCCGAAAGTTCTCTGTGACTCAAGACATTGGGGCACGTGTTGTTGTTATTTTTATTACGGATTAATTTGCTATAACTAAAAGAGTAGAGGCTTAGATAGTATCTCGACTCCCCACTAACTTTTGGTAAATACCTTATTTTTCTAATAAAGTAATGTTATAGAAATAATAATAATAATAAATACTGATGTTTTAAATCACAAAAAATTCTGAATTACAAAGTAATTGAAAACTTTCCATCAAACTTCCTATGTAATCTGAATTTCCTCACTTGATTTAATTGAAACGACTCAATTACAATTACAGCGCAAACCAAACAATCATTGTAATGTAATCTGAATTACAATTCCTTCTACCCTGCCAACCAAACACGATTGGAATGTAATTCAGATTACAATTACAATGAATTACAGCGAACCAAACGCCCCCTAAGATTCTTAAACCATCCAATCCAATCTTACAGTCTGCGTGTCACAGTCTGAAAAGCTAGCAACCACTAACTGGTCCCCATTATTCTTTAGCATCATGTCCCACACTCCCACAGTCTCACGTGTCACAATCTAAAATGTCAGCACTAAGATTCTTGTAACATTTAATGCTCTTTATCATGTGCCTATGAGGCACAAGTTAGAATAACCCTTTCTTTTATACTAAAGACGGAGACACTCATCTTTCTCGTATTATGTGTGAGATATTGATTTATCGTACAAGTGAGTAATGCGACTTAGGCATAAAACACAAGACTAAATACATGCTTAATTCATAAGTCATTTGACAAATGTATTATGTATTTTTTTCTTTATAAACTCCAACCAATAATTTTTTTCAAGTCAATCAATCAAATCATTAAATACATAAGTAGACATGTTTAATAGAAACAACAATTTTTTTTCATCGTACAATCAAAGTCGTGCGATAACTGGGTCCGGTACATAGCCCCAACTCGTTTTGATAAAATTCTCAGATAATCTACAAAAATTTCGCACATACATACCCACAAAGATATCTCGCATGACTCATTCTTTGCGAAAGACTAATCTTATCCTAGTAAAGGATAAACGAAAGTAAGGATTTTCATTATTTCTGAAAAAATATTATTTTCTTTATTAGGAACATTCTCTTATTATTATTCTATCGTATTTTAAATTGGTTTAATTAAAATATCTAAATATTTCTATATTTGGCATAAGTGTTTATAAATTCGTTTTTGTATATTTAGGGAAGAAAAACATCACAAAAAGATATAAGTGTCAAAAACAAAAACAAAAAAACTTCAGAAAAACGGGCATAATTTTGCAAGGATAGGGGGTGTCCAATGACAAGTAAGAAAATCATTCTAACACACCATAATAAATCATACGACACCCACAAAACACACCATCACCACGTCCCTACAAACGATCCATCTCTAAATTAATTTTAGGATCCATCTCTAAATTAATTTTTTTTAATTACAATGGTACGATTTTTCTTTCCATTGATCAATTTTACTTCTTCAATTTGAAAAACATAATTGATACCCTAATTCGATTTGTTGTTTTTTAAAGTTAATTGATTGACTTGATCTGTTAATTTGATGTGCTTATTGTTAATCTATTAATTCGATGTGCTTATTGTTAATTCGATTTGAATATCGGTTTGTTGTTGTGCTGTTAATTAAACTATTATTGATGGGCTAATGATTTCAGAATGGTGCCGAGGTAAGGAGTTCAGGTGTGTCAAGGTTTTTCTCGTTGGCTTCTGAGGGTGCTTATGTTATTTATTCGGTGAGTTTTGGTTTTCATGATGATGTTTGGTTTTTTCTAATTTTTAATTTGGGTTTGTTAAATGTGATGTGATTTGGTTTATTGTCAAGCTTTTGGAGGAATTGGGCATGGATCAATGGGCAGTTGCATCTGAGAATCGAGCGTTAATGTGTACTGGAGTAGCGTTGGGTGTTGCTACGAGGTATGCTTGGTTCTTACTTGCGTATGGCGGAGTTAGTTTGGGGTCCTTGCTCATTATAGGTCTTGGTGTCGGCAACACCTCTTTTGCAGCTACCTTTGGCTTCACTGTTATTATGATTGGTTTAAAACTTATGAAGTATAAACACATATACTTGACTCTACTTTTGGTTTATGATGTTTAAGATCAAGTTATATAAATTTGCATCATTCTGTGGTCTTTTGACAGATTGTATCTAAAGATCTATCGGATCCGTTGCGTTCACACATAAATCTAGATAAAGATGCAACACCATAATATTTTAGAAAGGCCGTTCAATTTTACAAGGAACTTGCAAAGCATATGCAGCTAAGGTCATGTCTTGGATCTTTCTGCCCTTGATCAGGTAAATCACTCATTATCTTTTTGATATTCTATTTGTATGTAAATTTTGATATATCACGGTGTTCTTATGTCTTTCATGTCAATTACGAGTTGTGTTTATGTAATTACTCATATTTTTATGTCAGTTCGTAAATTCTTTATTTATAAAAATTTAGCTCTTTATTGTTTTCTTTTTAGGGGTGTTTGGATATGTGTTAAAGAAAATTATTATGCATATCGAATTATCATAATTAGATAATGAACTGTAATTAAACCGATGCAAGAGATTGAGTTTGTATGTGATCTGCTATGTTAAGTTGCGATGATCACATAAGAAACCTAAATTGTATGAACCGCTATAGGTCAATCTGCCTAAGCATCTTTGATAATGTCGAGGCTTCAATAACGTTGTTTACGACTATGCCTTTCTTATTTACTAATAGAGTCATTTTACATATAATAACATGTAGTTTCGATATAATTGTGTTTTAAGTGCATGTTTTAAATATGTTAGGATATGTTTTGGATTGTTTAGGAAGAGAGAGATGGTAATACTGACCATTACCGAGAGGATATGACTACTTTAATAGTTGCTTACTTCTGACCATATTAACCTGGATCGGTCCTAGCTTGAAGCCCTCCCTCCGTTTCAACGCTAAAATCAGCTCATATATTGTCTCGACCAAATAATAAAACATGGTGCAACCTAGAAATGCGATGTAGCAGGTTGTGTTGGTGAAAGCATGATTTTTTGGTCAACCTCATCATTTTGCTGATGTTGTTGAACCACTTTTTAACAACCCAAAAGAGTCTTTGAAACTATAGTTGCATAATTACACAAATTGTAATTCTCGGAAAATGGTGATAGTTTACTACAAACTAGCTAAGATCACGGGTAAGCCAAGGAAAGCTTTAGGATATCAGAAGATCATAGTTTCAGTGTTTTTTTTTGATTTTAATACTTCCTTTAGAGATGGCACTATGGCCTAATGGTTGGTTAAGGGGTTTATAAACTGGTTCAGTAGTACGAGACCTCATAATATTTTTGCGTGTTCCGTGATTTCTACTACTATGCTTATTAAATATGATTAACTGAATCATATGTTACAGTAGTTTAATGCTGTATGAATACATCTATAGCTTCATGATGTCAAAAATTTTAAAAAATGGTGTTAAAAAAGAAAAGTCGAAAGCGGCTCATTTTGACCGTCATCATGCCGCTACTTTAAGGAAATGTAAAAAACTGCATTATTTACTATAATACTTGGAATGTGTTCCAGGTCTGAACTTAAATGATTTGCAAAATATGTGTTTGACACACCAACGTTGCATGTAGCATTGATGACACGACATACTTTAACCTTCAAAATCTTATATACACAGGTAACTAGGTGATGCACATTTTATGATATCATATGAAAATCTTGACCAACAAAAAAGACCCATTGATTTTAAATTTCATAAGTTACATTCTTGAACTATTGTTTTATTCATAAATTACAAATTTACTAAACTTAAGTCTCATAAACAACCAAACAATCGTCAATCTGAAATGTCCAACCAAGTGCAATATAAATTTAACGTTACAACTACTCATAACAATGATCATAGTCATATTACGATGTACACTATAGACTTCATCAGTTGGTAGTTTCAATCTGTGTCTACAAGGGCGTACAAAACTCAGTCCTGGCTAACAAACCCGTAAAATTTAAACTAAGATCGGATCAAACCCGACACGTTTTTATCAGTTTAATTCAATGCTATGCTCTAGATTTTTTGATACCGGGGTCAGATTTTTTTAATAATTCGGTTTCTCACTTTCGGCCAGGCTTGAAACTGGAACCAAATGGGTCAAATTAGATCCCACACTTCAAAAGGCGTCATTTGAGATCTTGACGAACCCAAATAACTATTTGGTTCACTCTCCAGGAAACAAACCAACTTGAAAATTTGTACTAGACAAGTTCATATTGGTCCAATTATCCGCTTCAATAGATTTCAACCTGATGCACACAACTACAAGTGTATGCATGTATTATGGGTGTCTATATGGGGTGCGATGCTTATGGCCTGCCACGATGGTGCAATGAGCTTTGTATGTATATGGTGTAGATCATGATAAGAATAGATAAATGTTGTAATTGCTTTACTAACAGAAAACATATATTGTACAAACAGTACATTAATTTTGTTGAATCACTTGAAACTTTATTTATTTAATGTATCTGATATGATCACATCCACTTTATTTGTGTTTTAAAGGCATTTAGTTTTTATTTTATTTGATGTGTTTATACTTTATAGGGTAAAGTCCATAAATGCTTAATGTACTTTCGATAAGAACTCATTCTACATACTCTACTTTTTTTATTGTTATTCTTCTTACTAAACTTTGTATTTTTTTTTCATAATACATAACTTCAATAGTTTGTTAAGGGTATTTTAGTCATTTTGCACATCTTCATCTTCTACATCTAACACTATAATTTCCGGCCAAATTATATGTTGTAAAGTGAAAAAAATGAAGAAATCCGACATGCTTTCATCGCCGGAAATTCTATGTTTTAAAGTGAAAAAAAGTTAGGAATGCAGTTTATCATTAAACAACTGTTCCTGATGGTTTCGTTTATTTTTATTCAGTTATTGGGCAAATGGGTTTGCTGCAATTTTGTAAATCTCGTTGGGCATATTTCACTCCTTTGCGACTTAATTAGTATTCTCGGGGGTTGTTTGTTTTCTTGTGATACAAAACTAAAGTACTAAGCTGCTAAAAAAAATACCGTAAGTAATTCCGGAAATAGCGTTTGGATTTGCTTATTTATGTATGAAAAGCATTATACTCGAAAAAGAAATAACCTGTAAGAAAATTTCAGTCAAATTCAATTATAAAACGTAAGTAATTTGGCCGAAAATTATGGTGTTGGGAGGTAGAAGATGAAGATGTGAGAAATGACTAAGATACCCTTAACAAACTATTAAAACTATGTATTATGAAAAAAAATACAAAGTTTAGTAAGAAGAATAACCATAAAAAAAGTAAAGTATGTAGAATGAGTTCTTATCGAAAGTAATAAGCCATTTATGGACCTTTACCTACTTTATATGTATAATTGTATTATATTGTGTGTTTAGGGAAACCGCCTATGCTCTCAGGAAGGTGAGAGGTATTTGGAAGATGTTTTGGTCGATAAGCAATTCCTTATACCCGTTTCTTTAGAGGTGCAGGGGGTATATCGCCTAAGAATAGCAATTCAATGTCAGGTCGGAGGACCTGCAGTCAAGCAAGTTCACTTTGGATTTGCTTGAGAATACTGAAAGTAAGGCTAAGGTACGTTGTCACACACTCTGCAATTGTTGTTTATTTGAAGCATGTCCTGTTTGCTTATAATGAGCTATTTAGGGATTTTAGGCTGTATTTTTTAAGTTAACGAGTCATGTGGGTAGAATGAAACTTTACCCACATATTAAAGGAAGTCATGTTGGTCAATAATCACATACATAAAATAATAACTGTAATAAAAATTATCTATGTGGTTTAGATAGTTATTTCTACGATTCTTATTCTATATCCTTGATACCCTATGTTATAGTACCAGATAATTAGCTGGTATTTAGATTTGTATTTAATGTTTGAAGTTTTGAAAATGAGTTGTACAAGTGTTATAATTTTTTTGATTATATAAGGATTACATAAATTATCTCTAAATATTCAAATAATGTTATTGTTGTGCGGTTCACCTTTTAGATTGATTCATTCATATAAAAGATTTAACTTTTATATATAATATACTTAAAAATTGGGTTCTTTATGTTTGGTTTCGTATCTATTTGTTAGCTTTTAGATTTAATGCGTTTGTTAACCTTGCCAAGCATTGAACTTAGCAAACACCAAAACTTTGTTTGATTTTAATTCCACTGGTTTAATGGATGGGAAGAAAATTAAATCATGAAGTGTTAAAAAGATCATGCAACATAGTGACTCTCGCATGATGTATAATGCTTCTTATTCTTTTGAATGTTGATATGATGGGTCAAGTGATTAGTTTCGAACTAGCTGCACCAACAACTAATTATTATACCACACTTTATTATTATTATTAATTAAGTTTCTAAGCAATATGATTGAATTTGCTTATAGGTTTGGTCAGTTCTATTTTGAAACCTATAACCGCATGTGTTTGCAGTAATACAACCTCATGAGTTGAACTTTTGGAGGTTGATGAAGCTGAAGCTATTTCGGTGTGGTGTTCAAGTCTGTTGATTGCGTATTGGTTTTTTTTCTACCACTCTCTAACAGGTATCAAAATATATACACTAATGAAATGTTGCATTCAACATCATTGATGGTACGGGTACCTCAAAAGGGGAGTTAGAGTTCCAGGAGATACTATCATTACTTTAAAGTTTAAAGTTTCATGTGGTTAGTTTATATGTGTAAGCTTGATGATGATATTTTGTGGTTCCTTTCTTCCACTCTCTAAAACACTTCCATTTTGGTTATGCGAGAACCACAAAGTTTCCATGTGTTGTGGTTAGTTATATGGTGTAAGCTTGATGTGATATTTTGTTTCAACTCCATGTTGTACATATTATGTAATATTTGGGAAATCAATGGGCCTAGCCTTGGTAAAATATGGATTTTAATAACCTAAAAGCGATGACGTCAAAGTTAAATTGCATGTAGTTGTGTTGATGATAAATAATGGTGATATAGATGATAAGGTCTTAATGTTAATATTTGTGGGGAGTAGAAACCAAAATTAATATGGATAGGTTGCTAATTATGAAAGATAATTTAGTTCATGTTGTCTAATAAGTGTGGTTGGCTGCTCTCGAAGTTAGCAGTAGCAATGAGGAATGACGTTACTAGAAAAGGGTTCCGTAAATGTTTATGAAAAAAATATAGTAGTAAAGATGATGGTGATTCCCAGCACCGTATGTATTTTATCTTGATTGCAGCCATATATATCAACCATTAATTGTACTGATTTCATTGATTCGTTACTAAAACAATTGTGTAAGTCTTAAGAGTAGGAAGTATTTTTCCACTCCATCTAAGATAGCTATGTCATCGCCTAAGTCTGTTGACCGAATGAGATGAAATGTTTAGCCTGTTAAGTATTGTTTTCAAGAAGGGGTGTGGGTCAGCTGCGGTGGTATAGAAATACCTCAAAAACACGTTAGCAGAGTGTGTCTTGTGTAATCTCTTGTAGCGATGTTGTGATTAGATTTAAGCAAAAATGAAAGGCGAGGAATGAATTATTAAGATTGGGTAGATTGGTGTTGGTTCACCATCGCAATCCACCTTCTGTTAAGGGGATATGCCCAACTTGCTTCCTTAATTTGCTCTTAACATTTTAAGTAATTCAAGGTTTATCTAATTTTTTGTTTGGTCGTCAGTTCATAGTAACCTCTATTATATTTATCTAATTATCTGTAAATTCTTAAATTTCATAGAAAATCGTGAGGCAATCTTCAGTAAATAGAATCAGAAGTAATAAGAGAGCATTGGTTACAACATTGGATGATCTTTATGCCAAAATTCCATGTGCGTAATGGCAAATTGCAGATCCTAGCCATGGTGTGGATGAAAATTTTCATATTAAGTGGACTTGGACCACAGTTATGATAGTAGCTTTGTGTTTTAAGTATAGTATAGGTATCGTCGACGAATGTGCGCGTCACGGTGATGGCTTAATTTGATTGTGACTTATCTAATGATTGTTGCTATATTGGATTGGCTAGAAGTACATGTCTTTGATTTGAAAACAGGAATCACATTAAGATAAATGATATTTGGAACTCTGAGTTGGTGGTTAATTGATGAAGACACATCTTTACTTAAGATTATATGTGCATCGTCATTTTACAAGCACATTTCTACAACCTTGATCATTCAATTGAACCTTTTGGCAATATTTGCTTCATCCCTAACACTTTCATGTATTGTGAACAGTCATGACCGAAATTGGAGATACAAAATTAAACTATTTTTTTATAGATAAAAATACATTATTCAAAAATTTAGAAGAAAACCCGTGCGTGCCTCGGGGATTATAATAGTTACTCATACTAGTATTAATTACATGTGTAGTATTATTATATATTTCTATTAAAAGGTGATTTTATGAAATACCCAAAAAAAGATAAAAAGTTTACTTTCCTTCTCAAATTAAATGTTTGTCCACATCTATTATTTTGATTCAAATCAGAATACACATCCTATGGTACGGTCGTTGATGTTTTCATTCCATTTAAGAGGTCTAGAGCAGGTAAACGCTTCGCCTTTGTTCGTTTTATTAAGTCTTAATCTTACAAGTTTGGTTGGAAGACCTATTGTACGATTTGGATTGGGCGATATCATTTACATTGCGAATTTTGTGAGGTTTGAAAGGCTACAAAAACCCAATACTTCTATTCCAAAAGGGACAAATATGGAGACTTCAAAAACCTCTTATGTTTCTGTTCTTAAAGATGGAAACCAATCAGATAACTCTAAGCTAGCCTTGGTTCTTGATGAATCTTGTATTAAGGAGCACGATTTTGACATTTCCCTCATTGGAAAGGTAAAAGATGTTTCTGCTATTTCTAACCTACCTATCATTCTTTCTAAATAAGGTTTTCAAAATGTCAAGCTTTCATATCTTGAAGAGATGTGGAGTTCCTTAGCGTTGGATTCTATTGATCTAAAGAAAATTTCTTAATCATTTGGGGTAGGCTCTTGTTCACTACTATGAAACAAGTGACTAACTCAGTTGTATGTGACGAAAGGATTGTTTGGGTATCGATTGAGGGTCTCCCTATCAAAGCATGGACTCCTGACTCTTTTCGAAAGATTGCATCATTGTGAGGGGAGTTTGTGGAGTGGAAAGACTCGGATTCAAAATCTTTGTCATGTAAGCATTTGTGTTTAAAAATGAAGATAGATGAGATTATCAATGAAAGGCGGAAAATCATAGTACAAGGTAAAGTATTCTAGATTCATGCTAAGGAATTGTACGCTTAGGTTCCAAATTTTCAAGAAGACATGCAAGATGATCTTTCCTCTGATGATGAATCCCAAGATGATGTTGCTGAGAATAAAGCTGATAAAAACAAAATCAATGAGGTAAGTGATGTTGATAGAGTCTCGGAATCTAGTTTCACGCATGTCAATGATCTCGTTCATGAAGACATCAATCACAGCAAAACAAGAGAGGTGAGAACACAATCCGAAGATCCTTTTAATATTTATGATTTTTTGAATGGCCAACACAATAAGGCAAGTAGTGCAGAACCGAAATACCCCTGGTTTTACCCCAGTTAACAATGAACACAAAAAAATGAGGAAGAAATAATACAAGATGCAAATGAACAGGTTCAATCTCTCTCAAACAAGCTTAAAGATTAAAAAATGAATCGTGGGTTTTCATCACAACATAGCACGAATACTTGCCACAGAAAAGTAAGGTAGGTGATGACATCAAATAACGTCACACTATTAGCATCATTTATCCGATTTATATTGCTCGTTTTATATTGTTTTATATAAGATTTGATACTTAATCACTTATTTGTATGAATCTTAGTTATTATTGAGCAATTGGCGAAAAATAGTGAAAATAACGTGTTTTGGAGCATAAACGAAGAGATTTGAGAAGTCTACTAATTCTGACACCAATACGCCGTATCATTCTAGAAGAATACGCCGCATCCTAAGACTTTGACGAACTCAAGACCATTGCCTGACTTTGAAGAATACGTCGTATCAACATCAGCAGATACGCCATATAAGATACTCTGGTCAACATTCTGAAGAAACACATTTACAGCCAATACGCCGTATCCAGAAGCCCCTATACGTCGTATTCAGTGGCGGGTTATGAATATTCTAGAATAAAATAATCGTGGAGCCCACCAAGTTACCCCAATACGCCGTATCAAATCGACCTGTTTTTAGAGCCTATAAATAGAAAACATAAAATTCAGTTTTCAATAGGCATTAGAAGACTTTAACCACCAAGTATGATCTATAGACGATTTTAGAAGCCAAGAAGGTCCTGCAAGTGCCTTAATTCAATAGGAAAATACTCTTGTTGTAATCTATTATACTCTCGATATAAGCGTTCAGTTAGCATAACGTTTTGTTTAGTTTAAATCGTTCGTCTATGATACTATGTATTGTTACAATGACTATAGGCTAATACCTATAGGTATTAGCCATGTTTATGATAATTTAATGTTTGGTTTTGTTTATATCGATTGTTTACTTTTTCGTTGCATGTTGATTATGTTTATCACTTCATATCTGTTTATGTTTTATTTATCATTCAACTGGATCTAGGATTACAGATAAAGCGATATAACTTGATTGTTATTTGGGCGTAGACTAGAGTCTGGGATAAATAGACTACGTACAGCTTATCTTGTGGACTCTGGATTCAAGACTACAAATTTATGCCACTGTTTCTTCCCTTGGTTAAGTGAATAGGTAAACTAAGTGGTGACTTAGGATTACACATAATGTTCTATTTTCCTTGGGTAAGTGCTCGGACCATGGACTACCAACATATAGATAAAAATTGGACATAAGTGGGTAAAGCCTCGATGAGTTAGGTTTCGATATTCACCAATGTTGTCTCATAGATAGATTATAATCAACTGTGTAAGCTTTATGCGGGTTTGGTTAATTGTGACAGGATTAACCGAAAAACAAACCTAGAGTTTAAGGAGAAAGTCCACACCTAAGGCGTAGGAATGATATACACCAACGAGTAATACATCATTGCAACAACTCATAAGCAATTCTACATTTTATTAGATTTAACTAGCTAATTACGTTTTCCTTACATTAGTGGCTTGGACCGATTTCTTTATCGTTTGTTTATTTGCTTGTGTGTGTTAATTGTCTTATTAGTTTAGATTAAACCAAAACTCGTGCCAGTCTCTCAGGCTGAAAACCCCCCTTTGCGTTAGTTTAGGATCTGGTGCTTCCTTTTTTCAAAGGAAAGCAGGCAAGTTGCCTGCTTCCGGAAGCAGGTATGATTTCCCTAATATAAGCCATAAATTATAAATAAAGTTTCTAATAATCTTGTTCTTGATTCAATATACATGCACCAGATGCTTACTTTGTTTCACCCAAAGACCAATAATGACTAACTGATGATATGAATTACTTGGCTGGCCTGAATTATAAACATCCTTGCTATTGATAGCATAGAAACACAAAGTTGGAGAGCTAAACAAAGTTAGGATCTATTTTGAGTGTTGACATTTTAATATTAAAAACTACAAATACCACATCACCACCTCAAAATTTATATGTTTGTTTTCATTTACCAATTACTTGACGGCGGTAGGCCATTTCACTCAGTCATGTACAGCCTTCTCAAATAATCCTCACCCTTTGCACACACTTTGCTTGGACTCTCGACCATATTTCAGCATCACAATCCTCTTTCAATCAGCCCAAACACGAACGCACATCTACATCCCTCCCAAACCTTTTTCCTTTCATCACTTTAAGCAACTCCACCCCGTTATCTTCAACTTTTTTTAAACATCTTAATAAAACCCACCACAAACAAAACATAAACCCAAAATCCTACTTTAGGAGCAACCCCAATCACAAAAAGCCTAAACTAAAATAACCAACTATAAACAAACTCATATACAAAATGTATACAGAACCATTACAAAGAGACGAAGTACCCCGATCTATAATACCCCTAAAAAAAGTTTCTTAAAAACTAAAAGAATAAACACATTCTTACCTAAAAGTCGTTAACATCTTTTGTATCATACACATCTTCAATTAGTCATCCATCTTTTTTATTATTTAGAAATGCATAATAAAGAGCTGATACAAAAAAGATGGATAAGATTAGGAATAGATCTACCAAAATTAACAGTGGATCTACAAAAACAGTACCTAAAAGTCTATGAAATTAGTGAACTTCATCTTTAAGCCCTCATCATCTTCAAGTTATTCATTAATCTTAATATCTTCATTTTCATTTGTGTGTGTTTTTACTCAGATGTAAAAGTGGTGGATCTTTTTTCTTGGTGTGTGTCAAAAGCTTTTGGTTTTTGCTTATATCTCTTGTGTAACTACTCTCACTACTAATGTTTCAACTTCTGAACTTTTTTGGGACCACTGAGAAATGTTATTTAGATAATTTGCTTCAGGTCACCTTAACTCAACTAATCTTGACTTGCACAAAAAAAGTTATCTATTTTGAGTGTTACTTAATTCGCTTGACACATGTAGCAATTTCAAATTCACCCAAACTGGACTGTGATAGCTCAAATGGAGATTCCACAACCCGCATTGGGTTACTGAAACTGGAATGCAATTGAAACACAACTCGTTTAACCATTACACTCAAATCCTGGTTAGTCGATCCCCTGATATAAATTGTCCATCTGTGAGACTGATACCTAATACCAAAAATACCACATCATAAGATATAAAGTTTCCATTTTTTCTAACAATTATTAGAAAGAAATTAAAAAAAACCCACTCACTTGCTTTCTTTCCGAGCCAGAATGCAATGTTACCATAAACAATGGGAAGATTAATTTCATCATCATTAAGCTTCTTGGCCAAACTACTTGTTTGCACAACTTAATTTGTACAGTTATGTTTAACATCTCGAGAAACCATTAAACATTACATAAATAACTAAGATCGTTGGTAAAAACCATTCACAACTACTCGTAATAGCTGATGTAAACATAACTAAGCTTACTTGATATAAGCCACTGGTTACCACCAACAAACTAATAATACCGTTAAAGCGCGAAGCAACATAAATAACTGCATCTTATTTTTTCTTCCATTGTATCGCATTTACTTAACTTTTATACTTAGTTCGCCGAAATGCAATATTATCTTTTAAGATTCACATATAAAAAATTAATTTAACATTAGATGAGCCTAAAAAACAGTCTAAAACTACAACAAGTACTCTAAACTTCTTCGATCTCATCCAAACCATAGTTGTTAGTTGACACATTCGCATAGTTAAACTTGTTGAACCTAACTACAACCGGATAATCATTGTTTGGATCCTACAAGTCGCATAACATTATGATAGAAATATTATCATCTTGAACTTAGATAGATACTGAAGACATGATAGGTAAAAAGAGCCTAAAAAATCCCAGATGATTAAAATAAGCCAAAACGGTCTAACGGGTAAAATAAGCGAAAAAAGACAAAGGGCTAGAAAAACATATTAGTATCAACTTTAGCTTTTAACATACTCACAATTTCTGAATGAAATAATTCGCGCCAACAAGGAACTAAGTAAACTCAGCCCATGAAAATCGAGAAATTACTGATAATAAAACATGAACTCAACTTGATCTTGCAAACCTTGTTTAAAGGGTTATTGTATTGAATAGATTCAAGACCAACTATGCTAGAAAAACTTTATTGATACTGAAGAGTATGCGGAATCTACTCTTAATACTTAGCAGGAATTATCTATGTAATAGAAATATGTAATGACAGTAGAATGAATGAACAATGATTATTACCAAAAAAGCTTCAATATTATTATGAGAATATACTTGTACTTGTCTGAGTAGTAGGGTTTACAACCTTGAATGCTACAATGAAGACTGTTGATTGTGTTCTAAACCATAACCTAGGATCTCCTTTTATACACCAAGGAGTCCTTTACAAGATAACTACAAATCTTCTAAACTTCTATAAGATATCATCATATCTTTTAATTATATAGGATATACATTGAATCATTCCATACATATCACAAAATACGCTTTTATCAACTCTTCACTCGTTTTTATCTCTCATGCAGTCTTCAGTCTTTATCAGTAGTATAAATCCCTTCAACAGTGTTAAGTTCAGTACTAGCAATACTACTTATACTAGCGAGTACTAAACATTCTTCTAGCTAGTACTAATGGTTTATTACTGCCAGTTATGACTTAAGCTTAGTACTTAACACTTGACTAGGCAGTACTAAGTCTAATGAGTTTAATTCCCAACAGCTTGTGATAAATTAAACCGAAAACCCTAGGTAGAACCACCATAGGTCACGGCTAAAAATAAGAGGAAAAGAGGGGAGAATATTGTGTGTTAATTGTTTTCCAAGTTACGGGATATGCTTAAATCGATATCCCAATATAACTTATGGTTAATTACACTTAACCATCAAAACAATTATCCATTGTTTACTAGTCCCCTATGGCCGACTCCTATACAACATATGTGCTTCCCGTATTTGTTTTTGGGTCTAGTCCATTTAACAAGTACATCACTTATTAAATAGCTGCCCGTTCGTTGATTATTCTAACGACATAATTAACGTCCGTTAGTCGATCGTGAGATATTTAACCAATGTTAAATAATATAATACTATAATCATATAAATACATTATAAGTTTGATACCTGGTCGTATAATCGATGTGACCCATAGTGTCACATATTTTCTTGTCATATAATTATTTATTATGATATGAGCATTACCCAACAAAAGTGTTACTCGAGCTTCATGATCTCAATCATACCATCGGGTCCTTTACTGTTCAACACGGGAAACCAAACAACACAACCATCCCAAATCATTCCTTAAACACATTTTACATACCATACGTAAACATACCATGGTAAAATAAAATCATAATAATCAACAAACTAAAGGGTTCTGGTGGTCACCCGCATGAGTTATGTATATGCACAGCTAGAAATTATACAAATAAATCCATGCATACCAAAAACCTTCTGTAAGGATCTTTGTTTAGTGATATCGGCCCTAACTAACTGCATAAAGGGTGTTTATAAGTACTTCTAGTTAAAACCTGCTAGCGTAAGCTCTTTAAACTTCTTTGTTAACAGAACGTCATCTCTCAATTTTAATGCTTTTCTGAACTTCAGGGTTTGGGGATGATACCACTTTTGGACTAGTCAGGTAATCCCCTGTATTGTACTGGTATTAGGACAAAAGTTATGACCTTATCGCAAGTTTTAGGGAGTATGAATTATGGGTTGAAAAACCCTAAATGTCTTCGGGTGATCAAACTAGGAATGATTAGGGTTTTGGAAACACTATTCGCTAGTAAAATAATGATCGAACTAAGTTTGTGAACCTTAGGGTTTGTGGTCGATTGATCGAGATCGACTAGATTGACCTTAGGGCAATCTAGGTTCTTAAGTTTGTGATCGCTTATTAAAGCGATCTATTTTAAAAGTCGTAGAAAATGGTTTTATCCGTAGATCCCCATCCAAACCCATCCAACATTCAATATTAAAACACATCTCATACACTTCCTTTTTTCATTTGACCAGGGGTAGTTTGGTCATTTGACCCGTTTTTGCATTTCACCCTCAAACTTCAAACGCACATAACTTTTAAACGACAAGCTTTTACCAAAAACTGACTTCACCATAATTCCCAAAATTTAATCATCTTTAATTACTTATGAATTTTTATATATGAATCGCAACTTTTTTTTTTCAATTTTTTAAGTGGGTATTGATTTTCTTTGAAATTTTTGGTATCTTCGGCCCTAATTTTGTCTAACTTAAAGGTTGAATTAAGCAAAACTTAAAACACAAAAGTTGTAGTTTTTTGGCTATTCTTTATTCGGAAATTTGAATTCACTCAATCCGATATGATATACGTGAGATATCGCATTTTTGAAAATGACGTTTTTAAACATGATTTAATGCACAAAAAAGTGTTGATTAAAAATACCTAATAAAGTTTTCCTTATAAAAGTTCATTTAAATGCATAAATTGGTGTAACAATCGTTTTTTAGTTTATTTTTAGTGATTTGGATAAACTGGTGAACAACACTAACTAATGAACAAGACTTTTTATTGATGAACAATTTTTTTTTATTGATGGACAATACTTATTATTAACGAATAATATTTTTTTATGAACAACATGTAGATTGATGTTGTCTTGTTTATCGGTTAGTCACTTAGTGTTGTTCATCAATTCATCAACAAGACTGATGAACTGATGAACAAGAATGACTGATGAACACTTATAAACAACATGTAGATTGATGTTGTTGATGTGTCGTTGTGTGGTGTTAAATTATGATTTAAGTTTTAAATTTATATTTTGTCGACTTAACCAAAAACAACACTTTAATAGGCAATGTACCCGGTCAGTAGGAGTTTCGTGGTAAGTGGGGTGTTGATCACTAAGAGCGAGGAACACTTTAAATTTATTAATACTTTGGTTTTTCTAATCTAAGTTAGTCTATTCTATGCTAAAACTATGTAAATCCTTATGTATAATCCTAAAATCTAATGGATAAGGGGGGGTTTCAGTCTGAGAGATTGACACGGGTTTGGTGGTGACTTAAAAACCAATCAAGACACTAAAACACCGCAAGCAATTAACAGAAGAATAAAAGAGCGGTATAGCCAATATAAGGAAAACCTTGTATTAACCATTTATATTCCATCAGAATTGATGGTTTGTTTATTAGTGCAATGATTACTTATCTTCGATGCGGCATATCATTCTTATGAACTTAGGCTTTACTTCTTCCTAGACCCTAGACACATAGAATCCTGTCATAATTAAACGCATCCACATAAAGTATCCTTATTTTCTGATTATAATCTATCTTAGGGATTAAGGCAATTGTGATCTTGTTAAACCCTAGCTCATAGAGACTTTACCTATTTACCGCTTAATGGCAATTCATACACTAGTAGTCCACTAACCAAGTCTTTACCAATTGATTAGAACGTACTCGTTGATACCAAGGTCACCTTATGGTCCAACTAAGCTTACAATCTAAGGGCAAAGATAGGTCATTAATTGTGATCCTATTGGTCTAGATGTATAAATCACTATATGGAGAGCTATCCTATTATCTAGATTACTTGGTCCGTATCACTAGATCCAGTTGAATGATAGGTCGCATACAAAAGCACGTAAACAAGTATGATGATAAACATAAACAAGCAATTCAACGATAAATTAAGAAATCAAGATAAACAAACCAAACATTAAGATCTTCATAACAATGGCTAATACCCGAAGGTATTAGCCTTCAAACGTCATAATTAATACAAAAGTAATGATTTAGCTAAGGTAAACTAACCGAGTTAACGAATGATACCAAAAACTAAACGATTACAAGAGTATAGAAATTAAGTTGTTCCTATGTTAATAATTAATCGCGGTTGTTTGCTCAACTCGTTGCTCTTTTTCTCCTTTGAAAATTGACTTTTGTGGTTTAGGTATCGAGAATATGATTTTGCACACCTAAAACTCGTTTTTGAGTTTTCTATTTATAAGGTCTGAAGTCGGTTTCGATACGGCGTATCTAAAGTCTTGGATATGGCGTATTGGGGGTTTCTTAGAGTAGGGACCACGTTTGATATCTTCCAGAATATTTTATTCCCATATAGCTTGAATACGGCATATTGCCTTTCCTGGATACGGCGTATTAGATCTTGTTTCCTTCGTGGTCTTTGTGTGGCAGGCACAGATACACCGTATTTCCCGTGATGGTTACGCGTATAGCCGTTGTCAGAATAATAATCTTTAAAATATATCTTTCGTTTTAAGCTCTAGAATGCGTGCCTTTTAGTTAATCTTCACCAAGTACTCTATAATTACTGTAATTCTCAAATATGAACGATTACGTAATAATTTTTTGCAATAATTATAAAAAATGGGTTAATTACATGGGATAACTGATGCTATAAAATAGACGTTATTTGATGTCATCAAATATCCCTCCACTTTGATCCCTACTTGTCTCAAGTAGCTTTTCGAAGGTTTATAAAATTATACCCTAAGGATTTTTCCGTTTTAAGCATTTATTTTGATCTATTACAAGTACAAAACCAAACACCTTACAAAATATGAGATGTAAACACTCACAATCACTTCAACTAATCTATGTGGTAACAATGTAACTAATGGCTCAATTGCTTGGTCTGATGAGTATTCTATCATAGGTCTTGGAAAAGGATACATATTCTCCATCACTAGAGCTAGGTAGTAAACAAGTTTATAAAGGTAAAATGGGTTTTATTATAAGGCTTAGGGTTGATCATTCTACAATCTTTCACCAAAAAGTTACCACACCAACAGAGCAGTGAAAGCACATACCAATTGGTCGTAACGCCGGGACTAGGGACATGTTGTGTTCGTCACATCCTCATTGAGTTAACCAAGGGTTTAGGATGAAGAATGAATAATGGTAGGGATTTCTAACTTTCACCATAGTAATAAACCAACAAGGCAGCTGAGATATGCATACATGGCCGTAATGACGGAATAGACATACATGCTTGTACACATCCTCATTCGCGTAAAACCTATGGTTAATGATTAGGAAAGGGAATTAAATTGTTGTTAAACAAAAATTACGAAACAAATAGACTAGGTCCAAGATATAAGTTGCTAGACACTTTTTCCCGACCGTTACCATGAAAAAGACACAACTATTTACAATGTCTATTGATCATTGTAAAAACAACAACCTAAGTGGCGTTTCCGTATGACAAAGACAACCTAAGTTGGTGTTCCCATAACGGTCAACTTCCCTTACATCCCAACTTTACATACTTTTACAAAAGTGGTGATATCAACCACTTATTACAAAACTATACATCGTTACATATCAATGAATAATCGATCCTTCCAAGAATTCCTTCGGTTTAAGTTTGAACTAACCGACTATAAAACTTCCTTCTCTTTTTTGATGCATTTTTCTATTTTTTCCCCTTTTTTTCATAACATAATCCTCGGTACAATTTCACCGTCTTCACAATCATAATTTTTCCGGATAAATTTTCCTTTAACACTTCATCTTCGGACATAATACATAATCGCGAAAGTAGCAAAATACTCGAGCTACATATTTTCCCATTTCATTGTGTAACTTCCCGACCATAACAGAGATAGAAAGTTTCACTTTGACACAGGAAATACAAAACTTTACACAAAAGCAACTAGCAACTTTGATTAAGTAGGCTTAATCTACAAGGTAGGCTAAGGTGTAAAGGTGTAACGAAAATAGACATATGGTGTGAAAAATACAGGAATGGCTTAACAGGGTTTTCTAGGGGTATCTTACTCTTAAGATGAGAGTAAGTAAAGGGTTATACAGGATTTAACTAACCAGTGTAGTTAGTTAAATTTACAACATATAGGCTTTTTGGTGTATTCCTAAAAATTTACCAATTAAAAATGTTTCTCCATCTAAATCCATAGTACTTATCGTTGTGGTCTCGAGTGATATACCAGGCCAAGTTCTAAAGTCCACTACATCACTAGCACACTCATATTTTTGTGGAATTTTTAGTAAACGTTGGGAAACGGAATAGGCTTAATTCTTATAATTTGGCAATAAGAGTTATAGTGCGCGAGGTCATGTAACTAGTATTTTTTACAAAAGTTATGCTAGAAAAAAATTTAAATTCGGCATAATTTAAGAACATTAGCATGTTATTTGTAAAAGAAAAGACAAATAGGCGTTTTAATTCTCCATCCCCCTACTTAGTTTATACAACGTCCTCATTGTATAGATAAAACAATAAAGAAAATAGGAAATAGAATTAGAACAAGGAACTCCCCTAATATGTTGCTCGAGATGATTCTCCAATTTGAGTTCTTTGAGCAAAGTGTGTTGATGAGGCTTCAGAATGCTTCGTACGAGTTCAACACATATCTTGTTTAGAGTATACCATATAGTCAATTTTCTTATAGCAAGGTCCTTACAGAGATCAATGCGCCGTACCCAAACTCTAAGATATGCCGTATGGTTCCTGTGAAAACAATTAAAAATTTAAAGTACGGAATTTAAATTACAGACTGATAACGTTGATGTCCTGTCGTTGTATGGTATATTTAAGATGATTCAAGTTTTAAATTTATATTTTGCCGACTCAACCAAAAACAACACTTTAACTGGCAGTGTACCCGATCAGTAGTAGTTTCGTGGTAAGTAGGGTGTCGAACACTTGAAGCGAGGTTAAATCTATCAATTTAATTAAGATCTTTGTTATCTAAACTATGTTAATTCTATTCTATTCTAAACCTATGTTAAACCTATGTCAGTCTAAATCTTAATTCTAATGGAAAAGGGGGGGTTTTTAGCCTGAGAGACTGGCACGGTTTGGTTGGTGACTACAATCAATTCAAGGCACTTTTACCCACGCAAGCTAATTAACAAAAGATAAAAGAGCGGTCGAGCCAAATATAAGAAAACTGTATTAACCATTATTAATCCGATTAGAATGTTGGTTTGTTTATTATGTGCAATGATTTCTTCTTTCGAGGTGGCATATCATTCTTAAGACTTAGGCATTACATCATCCTAAGACCTAGACACATTAATTCTGTCACAATTAAAGCATCCGGAAGGGACGAAGTCAGCATTAACATTCAGAAATGGTTTTATCGTTATCAGGTTTTGTTAGGAATAAAAGACTATTTGATGATCTTAGAGTTACTGCTGCTAAGATTTGTGTTACTACTGCTAGCATAAAGTTAGTGCTTTCCATTAACTTTAATGAAAAACACGCTAAGTAGTTAGTACTGCTAGTTCATAGTTACTACTACTAGTGTAACTTAGTTACTACTGCTAGTGTAACTTAGTACTGCTAGTGTCTATTGTACTGATATGGTATACTGCTAGTGTAAGTTAGTACTGCTAGTGTAAAGCTGGTACTGCTAGAAGAAGATTGAAGAATATATTCTAAGTAGTACTATGTTGTACAAAGTTCAATGTTGTTGGTGTATAAGTTATATGTCAGTGTGAAAAAGTTAATGCTGCTTGCATAAGCTTTACTGCCTGCTAGTGAAGTTATGCTTGTTGAGGGTATTTTCCTAAATACTTCGATTAAGGGTTTCAATCACTCATTTGATCAATTTCATACTTTCATATACTCTCTACTCACAAACCCTAACTCAATTTCATCATTCATCATCAAAACTCAACACAATGACGACCCTAAAGTTTGTTGATACTTATAATTTAGTCGCATTTTTGGCTAAACCAGCTGAAAATAAAGGGTTTGAGCAGATAGTGGATTTTTTTAATGCACACACTATCAAGTATACACTATTGGTTAATCCTACGATCTATACTTCATGTATTGAACAATTTTGGGCTACTATTAAGGTGAAAACTATCAATGAGGAAGTACAGTTACAAGCCCTAGTGGATGGGAGGAAGATAATTGTTACTGAAGCATCTGTTAGACGTGAACTTCAACTAGATGATGAGGAAGGTACGGATTGCTTGCCAAATGCTACTATCTTTGAAGAACTTACAAGAATAAGGTTTGAGAAAATTTCACAGAAGCTTACTTTCTATAAGGCATTCTTTTCCCCACAATGGAAATTCCTTATTCATACTATTCTATAATGCTTAAGTTCTAAGACTACTGCATGGAATGAATTTAGTAGCACTATGGCATCTGCAATTATTCTGTTTTAGTACAAACAGAAGTTTAACTTTTCAAAGTATATTTTTGAAATTATGGTGAAGAAATTGGATAATGTTGGTAAATTCTTGGTGTATCCAAGGTTTGTGTAAGTCTTTTTAAATAAACAACTTGAAGGGATGCAAAGTCACAAGAGAATTTATGATGCACCCTGTCACACAAAGAAGATCTTTGGAAATATGAAGAGGGTAGGAAAAGGTTTTTCTAGAAGGGAAACACCTTTGTTTCAAACAATGATGGAGCAAGTTCAAGAAGAAATGGGTGAAGGTTCAACAATTCCTACTGATCCCCATCACACACCTACCATTATTCCACCCTCAACATCTCAACCTTAGAAGAAACAAAGATCAAGAAGGCCAAAGAGAAAGGACACTGAGATACCTCAGTCTAGTGTTCCTAGTGATAATGTTACAGACAAGGCTGTCAATGAGGAGATGGATGGCAATTTGGAAAGGGCTGCCACTACTGCTACTAGCTTAGATGCAGAGCAGGATAGTGGTAACATTAGTAAGGCCCAATCTAAGGCAACACCTAATGAACCAAGTTCTCCAAGAACTAGTTCAGGTGGTGGTCTCAGGTGCCAAGACACCATAAGGGATATTATTGCTCAAACTAGGTCTAAGAATGTATCGAAAGTTCCAAGGATCACTGCTGCAGATGGTACACACACTTAGAAGTAGTGAGGATGTGACAACCATGACTTGAGCAGGTTAGTCAAACCGTTAGTGTTGACTTATGTATCTGTTTCAATGTATGGGTTATGTGTTATTTGTGCTAATATGTGTTTATATGTGTTTATGTGGGATATGTGAGATTTGGTAATCAATCCATTGAGCGTGATCGTCTCATTGGGATTGGATTTGTGTTGGATTTTGTGGAGTTCATTTCGTTCACTTTTAGTGACAAGGAAATGATTTTGGTGATTGAAGCGGTTTCGCGTTAATTGTGTAAGTAATTATACGTATACGTATTTATGTGTTAGTAATATTAGGATGAGATTAGGTTTTAGTAGTAAGGATATGAAAGAAATGAAATTTCTATTTTTGGAATGTTAGGTTTTTATAAAAACTTAAGGTAATGTTAGAAAATATGTAATTAATAATTAAATAAAAAAAATAAAAAAATTAAAAAGAAAAAAAAGGAAAACAAATCTTACTCTAATTAAAATTGGTAAAAGATATCGATCCTAAACCTTTTTATAAACCTTATAAATACCAAAAACCCTTCTCCCCTTGTTTTTAATTGTCACAGCCGAATTTTATCAAAGGAGGAAGAAGAAAAAATATTTTTTTTCAAGTTTGGTGATTTTTTGCTTGTTCAAGATTCAAGATTTAAGGTCATAAATTAAATCATTTGAGTTTACTTAATCATTAATTGTTAGTTATTAATCTTTAATCATGTAATAATTAATATGGTGGATAATTAGGGTTCATTTAGATCAGTAATTAATGATATAATAATCATGTTATAATGATTAGGGTTTAATTAGAAGCTTATGGATGTAACTGGTTAAACTTAATTCGCGTTAGAATTTGATTTGGATTGAGGCAGAATTAGGGCTGTGTTGTTCGGTCATTATCTCAATGATGATAATAGCTTTTATCAAGTTTCCGGTGTCTATAACGTATCTCAAAGAGTCTAGTTTTCAGAACATCCAGCCTCGAAGGTTTTTGAGGTCGGGAAGTCATTCAAATGTTGGTTGTAAGAAAAATTGTCAAAGCAGTAAATACGGGTCAGATTTAGGTAAGATTACGAGGTATAAAACCCCACTTAAAATTCGAATTTAGCTTAGCCCTTCTACAGGAGTTTAGTTCTATGTGTCTATTAGAAATACCTCATAGGAGAGCTTCTGATTTGGAGTCTAACTATGATTTTTAAGTCCAAACTTTTTAGTGTGCAATCAAATCCGAATTAGGACTGTTTTGAAGTTTGATTTTCTTAGGGGTACTTGTGCATGTAAATGGCTCTTGGGAATCATGAGGTAGTTAATATACTCATAAATGAACATACGTGAGTTTTGGTATGAATTATGGAGGTCAGTAAGTAGAGGTTTTGAGTACGTTAAGTCACGTTAAAATTCTGCAGTTTTGAACAAATTGTGACTAACTAGTGAAACTTGTTAATGAAGTGGTTTAAGTTGGGTATGGTGTCGGGGTGACCCATGGGGTTAATAAAACACCTTAGACATCCATCATATGATTGTTACATGTGCATTAAGCTTTTGGCTTAGTAGCGTGTAACACGAGTTATTTTGTTGTATAGATTTGTGCTAGTTGTTTGTGAAGCTTATTGTTGGAATCTTTTGGAAAGCTAAGCAAAGGTGAGTTTCATAGCCCCTTTTTCTCATGTTATTTTGGGGTGAGAATGATGCTTGTCTTGTTGTCGTGTTAAAATGTTTTTAAGCTTGCTGTAGTTATGTGTATTGGATCGTGGGCACGTTCCGTCCCGTTGTGTTGCGATATGATATGTTTGGTATTGTGGATCCCAATATGCAAAACAAGGTGTGACGATGGTAAGACTGCGTGGGCTAATATGAGGCCATGTAACACACATATGTAATTGATATGATTGTGGATCGTGGGCACGTTCCGTCCCGTTGTTGTTAATTGTTTTCATGAATTATTTTGGTAATTGTAGCAGCTAATTGAAAGTTTATTTTGGATATTGTTGTATGTCGTAAACCTATAATTGTCGCTCAACTTTATGTTGACGTTTTAAGCATCATTTTCAGGTAATCTTAATGGTGCTAAGATAGATCAAAGTGGCTAGAAGAGACCGTAGGATGCTTGGAGTTTATTTATGCTTTCTGTTTGAATAAATGTGTTTGCATGAATTGTTTGGATTATGTTTTGCATGTCATTTATTGACGAGACCTCTTTCTCATTAATAAAGACACCGTTAGGTTTTGGGTATTCTTATGACACTTTGTGTCTTTGCTTTACTTTAGTTTTCATTTTAGTATTCTCTATATAGACACCATGTGTTGTGATGATATCCATTCTTGTTTACGCCTCGCGTTTCCGCCTTAGCGGGGTCTGACAGATTGGTATCAGAGCCATTGGTTATAGAGAACTAGGTGGTTGAGCCTAGACTATAGCTTAAGGGTCCCTCATATAGATGCATTTAGGGCTTATATGTAAGTATATACCTATTATGCTTATTTTCCCTAAATTTCATGAAGTATATTATACTATATATATATTATATATTATATTTATAAGTTGAGTTTTCCTTCCTTATTTTGAGATCCGTATCCTGATATAGTATATGTTATGTTGTTTATCGTAGTATGTCTCCTCCTAGGCGTCATCGTTACTGTTGGAACATTGCGTTTGCAACTGGTTGTAGGAGAGTGGGTAGGAGGAAGTGGACTAACCGCAGAATCCGAGTCCCTGCTTTTATGTGTGCGTGTAGAATCGAGGAAGAGTTGACTTGGGCTAATACTTTTGGTAAGGAAGTCGAGGAGTATATGACTAAGGTAATTGCTAAGGATGGTACTGTTACCTACTTTGGAGGATGATTTCCTCATTTCAGTGAAGAAGAAGAAGAGAAGAAACCTAAGCCTTATAACTTATATGGATTTGTAGATCTCATGGAAAATGAGCAAGTGTATGCTAAGACTGGGTTTGCACCCCATAGGATACCTCAGTCTGAGGGAAACCACAATGGATGGCTGAGTGAGGAAGAAGAAGCCGACTCAGATAGTGAATCTACTGCAAGTAATTGTCCCCACACCGTTTGAAATGGAAGATCAATGAAGGAGTGAAGCTTGAGCCGTTGTTTAGTATCGTCTTTTGTTTGTGTCATGTTCGTCCTCGTCATTCATTTTGTTTTAGTAGGCGTTTGAAGCCATTGTTCGAGATGTTATTTTGGTGTCGAATATTATTCAAGTATTTTAATAATAAGGCTTAAGCATTAAGGATTATTCCTTCTATTGTGTGATATTGTGTGATGATCATATGTGCAATGTGTTAGATTATGTGCATGAAGTGTTTTCATAGGAGTGAGTACATGCATGGAAGGGGGCATCTATAATTATGGTGGCCAACATAATTATACATGCGCTACAACACAAGTGGACTTGCAAGTATGATTGCATGGATTGAGTTAAGGTAATTGTTGGTGTTATGATTGTACGTATACGTATGGGATAGAAGTCTGTAGGGTGTCATCTAACGTAGATGTATTCTTTGAATTCAGAAAATGCCTCCACGTCGTGCTACTGGTGAGGATGAAAACCCTCCTAACATTGCGACTCTTCTTGCGCAGCAACTGGAAAACCTCTTACCTGAAATAGTTAATCCAGTGACTGCTAGTGTCAATGCTAATGCGAATAATGGTAATGGTAATGGTGCCAATAGTGGCAATGGTGGAAATGGTAACAATGGGTGTACCTACTAGTTTTTTATGTCTTGTAACCCAAAGGAGTATGATGGGAAGGGTGGTGCAGTTGTACTTACGCGTTGGATAAAGAGGATGGAGATTGTAATTGATAATAGTGGTTGTGCTGAGAACCAAAAGGTGAGGTATGTCGCTAGTTAATTGGTGAACAAAGCTTTGACTTGGTGGAATACTCAAGTCTAATCAAGAGGTAGAGAAGCGGAAAATGTTATGTCTTGGAATGATTTCAAGGTATTACTGGTGGAAGAGTTTTGCCCGGGTAATGAGATGGAAAGACTGGAAAATGAGTTCTGGAATCACAAGATGATTGGAGCTAATCATGCTGGGTACACGGATCGATTCCATGAGTTAGCCAAATTGGTTCCCCATTTGGTTACAACTGAGTCTGCAAGGATTAAGAGGTATATGGCTGGATTGGCAACTGAGATTCAAGGAATACTCAAGGCAACCTAACCAGCTACTATTCAAAGTGCAATACTGAAGGCTGGGATATTGACTGATGAAGCTGTTAGCAATGGAACGCTAACTAAGGGCTCTGAGAAGAGAAAGAGTGTGGATGAACCTGCTAAGGTTGGTGGATCTGGAAGGGATATTATGAAGGCAAAAAGAGGTACTAACTTTGTGGTGGTGGCTCCATCAAGAGAGGGGTATGCTGGTTCGCAACCCTAGTGTGCTAAATGCCGTACACATCATCATGAGAAGGCTAATTGTAGGGTATGTTTCAATTGCCAAAGGCACGACTATTTTGCGAGAGATTGTCGTTCACCAGCGATACCGGCAACACCTGTGAATGCTGTTGATACAAGGCTTAACCAAAGAGCATGTTACGAGTGTAGTGACCCTAATCACCTCAGAAATGTTTGTCCCAAGTTAAATCGAGAATCTGGACAATCTAGGAATCAGCTAGCTTTGGGATGGCGTTGTAATGAGCGTGGTGGTGGGAATAAAGTTAGAGGAAGAGCATACAATGGAAGCATGAACGCAGTAGAGGCTGCTAAGGATTCAAGCGTTGTCACGGATACTTTTTCTTAAAATGATCATTTGGCTATTGTTCTGTTTGATTCTGGAGCTAATTTAGTTTTATCTCTACTAAATTTGCGCCTATACTTAATATGAAACCTAGTATAGCAACTCCTGGTTATGTGATAGAGATAGCTAATGGTAAGAAAGTGAAAGTTGATAGGATTATCCGTGGTTGTAAACTAGAACTAGGATCTTCCCTATTCACTATAGATTTGATACCTTTAGGGCACGATAGTTTTGATGTGATAGTAGGAATGGACTGGTTGTCCCATAATAAGGTCGTGATAGTATGTCACGAGAAAGTAGTAGAAATTCCCTTAGTGTATGGCAAGATACTGAGAGTTCATGAAGAACGTGTTGAAGAATCAACAAAGGCATTGAAGAATGCAAAAGTGGACGAACCTAAGATTAATGATATTTCCGTGGTCCGAGAGTTTGTCGAGGTATTCCCGGATAACTTGGAAGGATTACCACCGCAATGACAAGTTGAGTTTCGCATCGAATTAATTCCTAGAGCGACGCCTGTTGCGAAGTCTCCCTATCGTTTAGCGCCCTTGGAGATGCAAGAATTGTCTGAACAGCTGAAGGAGCTGCAAGACAAGGGTTTCATACGACCTAGTCATTCTCCATGGGGAGCACATGTACTATTCGTGAAGAAGAAGGATGGATCTATGCGTATGTGTATCGACTATCATGAATTAAACAAGCTAACCATGAAGAATCGTTACCCTCTTCCAAGGATTGACGACTTATTCGATCAATTGCAAGGTGTGCGTTATTTTTCTAAGATAGATCTTCAATCTGGTTATCACTAGCTTAGAGTGCATGAAGATGATATTCCGAAGACGGCGTTCTGAATAAGGTATGGGCATTTTGAGTTTACCATTATGCCTTTCGGATTGACCAATACGCCGGCTATTTTTATGGATTTGATGAACTAAGTTTGTAAACCATATTTGGATAAGTTTGTTATCGTATTCATCGATGACATCTTGATATATTCAAAGACGAAGGAGGATCACAAGGTTCATCTAAGATTAATGTTGGAGTTGTTGACAAAGGAGAAGTTGTACGCAAAATTCTCTAGGTGTGAATTTTGGCTACAAGAGGTGCATTTTCTAGGTCACGTGGTAAATAAAGTGGTATTCATGTTGACCTGAGTAAGATCGAAGCAGTGAAGAACTAGAAGGCCCCTACTACACCATTTGAAGTTAGATCGTTTCTAGGGCTAGCTGGTTATTATTGATGTTTTATCACAAATTTCTCCAAGATTGCCATACCTCTCACCTCGTTAACTCAGAAAAACCAAAAGTATGAGTGAGGCGAAGAGCAAGAAGCGACATTTCAGACCTTGAAGAATAATTTATGCGATGCGCTAGTTTTGTCTCTACCCGATGGAGTGGAAGATTTCATAGTTTACTGTGATGTGCCTAATCAAGGATTGGGATGTGTGTTAATGCAAAGAGACAAGGTAATTGCCTATGCATCTAGACAATTGAAGATTCATGAGAAGAATTACACTACACATGACTTGGAGTTAGGAGCAGTTGTGTTTACGCTTAAGACCTGGGGACATTATCTTTATGGCACGAAGAGTGTTATATACACGGATCATAAGAGACTTCAGCACATATTTGATCAGAAGGATTTGAATATGCGTCAAAGGAAATGGATTGAGCTGTTTAGTGACTATGAGTGTGAGATTTGCTACCATCCTGGTAAGGCGAATGTGGTGGCGGATGCCTTAAGTAGGAAAGAACGTGTGAAGCCTAGACGTGTTCGCGCTATGGCAATGATGATTCAATCTGGAATGAAGGTGTTGATTTTGGAGGCTTAAAAGGAAGCATTTGAGCAAGAGAATTTGCCTAGCGAGCGATTAAATGGGTTTGAGCAACAAATGGAAAAGAGAGATGATGGAAGTCTATACTTTTTGGATCGTATATGGGTTCCTTTGGTAGGTGATGTAAGGATTACAATCATGGACGAAGCCCATAAGTCTAAGTATTATGTACATCCTGGAGCGGATAAGATGTATTATGATCTACGAGATATGTATTGGTGGCCAGGAATGAAGAGAGACATTGCTACATATGTTAGTAAGTGTTTAACGTGTTCCAAAGTAAAGGCAGAGCACCAAAGGCCTTCGGGCTTATTGCAACAACCTGAAATACCAGAATGGAAGTGGGATAAGATCACTATGGATTTTATCACTAAGCTGCCTAGGTCAAAGAATGGGCATGACACGATTTGGGTCATAGTCGATAGACTGACTAAGTCGGCTCATTTTCTGGCTATAAGAGAAGACTATAGTACGGAAAGATTAGCAAGGATTTACATCGACGAAATAGTCGCTCGACATGGAGTTCCTGTGTCGATTATTTCAGATAGGGATGGACGGTTTACTTCGCGATGCTGGCAGACTGTACAAAAGGCTTTAGGGACGAGGTTGGATATGAGTACGGCTTATCATCCCCAAACGGATGGTCAAAGTGAGCGTACGATTCAGACTCTAGAGGATATGCTTAGAGCATGTGTAATTGATTTCGGTGGTAGCTGGGATGTTCATCTACCGTTAGCTGAGTTTTCCTACAATAATAGCTATCATTCGAGCATAAGATGTGCTCCGTTTGAAGCATTGTATGGAAGGAAGTGTAGGTCGCCTGTTTTATGGGCTGAGATTGGTGAAAGTAGTTTGATTGGACCTGAGTTGGTTCAAGAGACGACTGATAAAGTGGTATTGATAAAAGAGAAGCTCAAAGCGGCAAGAGATCGTCAAAAGAGCTATGCTGATAATAGACGCAAACCGTTAGAGTTTGAAGTAGGAGATCGGGTTATGTTAAAAGTGTCGCCTTGGAAAGGTGTAATTCGCTTTGGGAAAAAGGGTAAGTTGGCACCAAGGTATGTAGGGCCATTTGAGATTCTTGAAAGAGTCGGTCCTGTAGCTTATCGATTGAGATTGCCTGAGGAATTGAGTGGAGTACATGACACGTTTCATGTGTCAAACCTAAAGAAGTGTTTGGCGGATGCTAGTTTGCATGTGCCATTGGACGAGATTAAGGTTGACAAAACTCTTCGTTTTGTTGAAGAACCTGTAGAAATTATGGACCGTGAAATTAAGAGTTTAAAACGTAGTAGAATATCGCTTGTGAAAGTTTGTTGGAATTCTAAGCGTGGACATGAGTTTAGTTGGGAACGCGAATATTATATGAAGTCTAAGTACCCTCAGTTGTTCGTTGAGCGAACTGATGAATCGGCTAGTTAAATCTCAGGACGAGATTTCCTAAAGGAGGGGATACTGTGACAACCATGACTTGAGCAGGTTAGTCAAACTATTAGTGTTGACTTATGGATCTGTTGCAATGTCTGGGATATGTGTTATATGTGTTTATACGTGTCTTATGTGTTTTTGTGGGTTATGTGAGATTTGATAATCAATCCATTGAGCGTGATCGTCTCATTGGGATTGGATTTGTGTTGGATTTTATGGAGTTCATTTCGTTCACTTTTAGTGACAAGGAAATGATTTTGGTGATTGAAGCGGTTTCGCGTTAATTATGTAAGTAATTATACGTATATGTATTTATGTGTTAGTAATATTAGGATGAGATTAGGTTTTAGTGGTAAGGATATGAAAGAAATGAAATTTCTATTTTTGGAATGTTAGGTTTAATAAAAATGAAAAGTTAATTATTTTTAAAAGTCTAGTAAATTACGTTTACGCAAAAAGGTATGCGCAAATAAGCTTAGGTTTTATAAAAACTTAAGGTAATGTTAATAATTAAGTAATTAATAAATAAATAAAAATAAATAAAAAAGAGGAAAAGATGCCATTCGGCCGAATAAGGGAAAGAAAAGAAAAAAAGGAGTTTTAAAAGGAAACAAACTCTAATTAGATCTTATCTATAATTAATTGGGGGCCTATAAATACAAAATAAAATCTCATACCCTCCCCCCTTGTATAACTGGTCGAACAAAGAAGAAAAGAGGAGAAAAAATTAGGATTTTTGCTTTTGTGAAGAAATCAAGCTTTAAGGTAAGTTTTAATTAATCCTTGTTAGTTATTAATCTTTAATCATGTAATAATTAATATGGTGGATAATTAGGGTTCATTAAGATCAGTAATTGATGATATAATAATCATGTTATAATGATTAGGGTTTAATTAGAAGCTTATGGATGTAATTGGTTAAACTTAATTCGCGTTAGAATTTTATTTCGATTGAGGCAGAATTAGGGCTGTGTTGTTCGGCCATTATCTCAATGATGGTAATAGCTTTTGTTAATTTTCTAGTGTCTATAACATAGCTCAGAGAGTCTAGTTTTCAGAACATCCGGCCTCGAAGGGTTTTGAGGTCGGCAAGTCATTCAAACGTTGGTTGTAAGAAAAGTTATCAAAGCAGTAAATACGGGCCAGATTTAGGTCAAATTACGAGGTATAAAACCCCCACTTAAAATTATAATTTAGCTTAGCCCTTCTACAGGAGTTTATTTCTATGTGTCTATTATAAATCCCCTAAAGGAGATCTTTTTATTTGGAGTCTAAGTATGATTTTTAAGTCTAAACTTTTTAGTGTGCAATCAAATCTAAATTAGGACTGTTTTGAAGTTTGATTTTCTTAGGAGTACTTGTGCATGTAAATGGATCTTGGGAATCATGAGATAGTTAATATACTCATAAATTAACATAGGTAATTTTTTATATGAATTATGGAGGTCAGTAAGTAGAGGTTTTGAGTACGTTAAGTCACGTTAAAATTCTGCAGTTTTGAACAAATTGTGACTAACTAGTGAAACTTATTAATGAAGTGGTTTAAGTTGGGTATGGTGTCGGGGTGACCCATGGGGTTTATAAAACACCTTAGACATCCATCATATGATTGTTACATGTGCATTAAGCTTTTGGCTTAGTAGCGTGTAACACGAGTTATTTTGTTGTATAGATTTGTGCTAGTTGTTTGTGAAGCTTAGTGTTGGAATCTTTTGGAAAGCTAAGCAAAGGTGAGTTTCATAGCCCTTTTTTCTCATGTTATTTTAGGTTGAGAATGATGCTTGTTGTCGTGTTAAAATATTTTTAAGCTTGCTGTAGTTATGTGTATTGGATCGTGGGCACGTTCTGTCCTGTTGTGTTGCGATATGATATGTTTGGTATTGTGGATCCTAATATGAAAAACAAGGTGTGACGGTGGTAAGACTGTGTGACCTAATATGACGCCATGTAGCGCACATAAGTAGATGATATGGTTGTGGATCATGGGTACGTTTTGTCCCGTTGTTGTTAATTGTTGTCATGAATTGTTTTGGTAATTGCAGCATCATTTTCAGGTGAGCTTAATGGTGCTAAGATAGAGCGAAGTGGCTAGAAGAGACCGTATGATGCATGGAGTTTATTTATGCTTTCTGTTTGAGTAAATGCGTTTGCATGAATTGTTTGGATTATGTTTTGCATGTCATTTATTGAGGATCTTGCGAATACTCAAAAGCACTTATCAAGGTCAAAAATAGTTCAAATAGTCCAATATAGCTCACAATGTCCAAAATGTCCAATGATGCGTAATTTATTTTAAATAATTAATTACCAAGTTTTAAATTTATAAAACTCGTCTACTAATATACGCACTAACAGGCAGAGAACCCGGTCGTATATAGTGCAGTAGTTTGGTAAATCCGAGGTTATCCCAAGAGCTAAGGTTTACTAGTTTTAATTGGATTATGTCACGTTTAAAAATGGTTTTAAGATGATTTTAAAAACTACATAAAAGTAAATGCAGTAAAGTAAAGTGATAGAAGAATTCAGGGAGAAAAGCGTGCTAACCTAACCATTTCATTACTAACGTTATGATTACATTTTCCTATGCAATGTTCAATTATAAGTTCCATTAGTGGTTCTAATATCGACAGACCCGAATTGGCATTTAAGGTCTGTCCTATACTCACTTAGCGATCCTACATTCCCCTACGATCACACAAGCAAGGAATCCAAGTTTGTTGTGGTTAATTCCCAAGTATCCTTAAGACCAATCTATAATCTAAACCGATTATTAACCCCCTCTGAAAGAGTTCCTGTGCTTTTTAAGTATTTAATATGGTAAAGGCGGTGATGTGGTAAATTCCTACACTAGGGATAGGTGCCAAGCTACCCTAGTACCCCGCTAATCCTAGGTTCAACAGGGTAAGTCTAATAACATGATTAACAAGATCTAAGCCACCCTGTATACTACCAAAACACAAGGATCAATGAAAGGCTATAAGGATATCTAACAGAACCATAATTGAATAGGAAACAATAATCATATCAATAGCAATTACATGGTTAGGTCAACACTAAGAGTGCTTAGTCGCTCATGGTAACAGTAATGCAAGAATTAATGAAAGTAAACATGGATTGAATCTTCATTGTTCTTACAGTGAATGTTATGAATGATTAAATACAAGAATGTGTAAAGTGACTTTTCCCTTGGACTTTCTGGTGAAATGCTTCGGACCTTGGGGGCTTGGTTCACCCCTTGAGACTGTGTTGTTGCGGAAGTGAGTGATGACAAATGAGCCGGATGAGGGCTCTATTTATATATTTCAAAACTGTTACGGCGTAACCCTTATGAGACGTCACGCTGTAACCTTGATACGTAGGCTTCCAATCTTCTAGGCTAAAATGATGTTACGATGTAATCTTGTCGCCTATGTTACGCCGTAACGCTGACTCAGATAAATCATCTTCTATGAATTATGAATGTTATGGCGTAAAGTAGGAGAGGCTTTACGTCGTAAAAGCTGTGATGACTCATTTCTTCTTTAAAATATGTTACTGCGTAATCCTTCAGGGATGTTACGCCGTAACAAGCCTTGAGCTCTTTACTTTAGTGCATTTCATGTCCTAATCCCACGTCTTTTGCTAAAATGCTCACTTGGTCCCTGAAAACTAAATATAAACAATTAAGTAACGTTTTCAGACATTTATAACATATTTATAAGCATTTTCATAGGGAATTTGATATTAAAATGTATTAACTATTTGATGTTCTCATCCAAATAGTTCAAATAGTCTAAAATGTTCATAAAGACCAAATAGTCTAAAATAGTTCATAAAGTCTAAATAGTGATCATGCATTCCACCTAAAAAATAACATCTGGGAATTTGCATATTTAAAGTGTCTCTTACACCTAGCTTTGCATGTTCTCATCCCCACAACATAGGTTCCTAATGTCCACAATAAATGGCTATCATAAAGACCAAACGCTTGTACTATACTTTAATTAGCTTCATAAGTCCCTAAATATAGTGATCCATGCTATCTAGCACCTTGAAAAAATAATTAATTAAAACATTTAAAAGAGAGGGGGCGTGAACTCACCTTTAGCAAAGCGATAGCACTAACAAGAAATAAGCGATGAAAAGTCAAGAAAATAAGACGACGTAGCCGAGGAAGCCTTAGAAGCAACTAATAATGTTGCGTCTTAGGACTTATAAATATTACGCAAATAAATATAAATAATTTTTTATAAAAAAATTTATATAGATTTAGCATTGTACTTAGAGTTTGTAATTTTTATAAAAACAATTGGGCCCAAAACAATGTCCAAATTTTGAATATCTTAAGCCCATTAACATGGGCTTATTCTAATTTTCTGGTTTAAGCCCATTTCAAAAGCTTATAACTCCTAATCCGTAAATGGTCTTGATGTGGTTCTTACATCTACGAAAAGGTAAACGAGTCTATTGTTTTCTGATATGTGGGTCCGACCACATCGATTTTTATAAAAATGAGGTCAAATGGTTAATATGCTAACATGTAACAAACCTTATTGAATTCCAGTTTACAACAGTCCCGGTAACACGTCCATATCTCCTAAATCGTAAATTCGTTAGGGCTGATTCAAACGTTAATATCTAAGTTAGACAATCATCTACAAGTTTTATTTTTACCAAAATAGTGACTTTTATATAAATTTTAGAGTTATAGTCAAATGAAATTGAGTGTGCGGTTTCCGACAACCTTCACCGTTTATTTTCTAGAAAATTCATCGGGTATCGATATGACGCGATCCACCTGGGGAAACAGAGCTAAGACATACTCCCTCCGTCCTATAATTATAATCCATGTTTTCTTTATGGGTTGTCCCAAATTAATTATACACTACCAAAAATAAATAGGGAATTTAGATTAAGTTTACCATATCACCCTCACTTGAAAACACCCAACTCTCATTACTAATCTAAGTGTTTCATTTCGGGGTGATTAATCAATTGCACAGTCATAGCATGTATTCTATCATAAGCTTGGAAAGTATACAAGTCTACACCAACTAGAATTAGGGTCTAAACAGTCTCAAAGGCAACATGGGTGACAAACAAGTTTATGGGTGAATCATCCTGCAGTCCTTTTCCAAAAGTGTTACACCAATGAGGGTGACAAAATCACATATACACATCCATAACGATGTAATAGACATACATGATTGCAATCAAATCCCTCATTTAAGCAAAACCAATAGTCGGGATGTAGAACGATATAGGGTAGGATAAGACACAAGATACACAATAATTGTTGTTAAATAAAAACATGAAACAAATAGTTTAAAGTAATATAAGGTTGTCATAACTAGCTACTATCTATCCATAAGTCTAAGAGTCTAAGTCCGAAAATCTAATCTTCAATAATGGGCTACTAGCTCCATTCTTCATAATCATTAAGATGGCTTATAGTTGCACCATCTTTACATTTTTAGCACATGGATGGCTTATATTTGCAGCATAATTTTTTTTAAAATATACAAATGCTATAGGAGTTTATATCTTTTTATTATTGCCCCTGCAGCATTTGATATAATTCATACGTCTCCCCACTTGAGTGATGATATAGGGGGTCCTTATAGATCATTAATGATTGGTCTTCCACGAATGCATAAAATTTCCGTACCCATTCCCCCGAACCAACGACTTAAGTAGCCAGAGATTTCAACATGAAGAAAAATAAAGACTACATGGAAGGATAAGGCGAAATGGTGTAACGAAACATATAGGGTTTAAACAGGGATTGTCTTAACAAGGTGATCTAGGGATATTTTGCACTAACATTGAGTGCAACAAATGGTTTTACACAGGGAGGTCGACAAGTCAGTGTGACAAGTCGATAAACACACACACATACAGGATTTTTGGGTGATTTCCTAAGATGTTGCCTTCTTGACCCGTTTATTCCAACTAACCAATTTGGTCTTGACAAGATGTACAAGCCAAGTTCTAAAGTCTACAATACTACTGGCACACTCATATTTTTGGTAGATTTTTGTATAATAGATGGAAATGGAATATTAGGCTTAACCTCACCAATTGAATTAAGGGTAATAGTGTACTCGGCAAAGATTCATTCGTTCAGTAAGAAAAACATGTCAAAAATTTAAAATTGGCACCATTTTTTCAAAGAAAACTAGAAAATCGAAGGCAAATATAAGTCAAGTGGTAATTCTACTCCCATCCCCCCACTTGGTTTGTATAATTTCCCTATTGTACATTTAAGTGAATGAAATAAATTAGAATACGAGTAGAATTAAAACAAAAGACTCCCCTGAGTGTTGCTCTCTGTTTCGAGTGATGACTACAAGAGATGAATTCTTGTAAAGCGTCTATAGAACAACCTTGTTTCCCCTGAAATCACTAGACAACAACAAGCATTAACCATTCATAGATAAATATACATAAAAATCTAACTCACTTTCGTAGGAATCACGGTCGCATTTAGCATATGCAACAAGCCTTTTAAACCACTTGGTGGCCCAAGTGGACGAGTGAAGTCTCGTGAGGATTTCTAGAGAACATACCTACAAAGTTTATTTACTTATACATGTTTTTTTTGAAAAGGTTTCAAACTTATTTTAGTTTTTTGAAAAGCTTTTACGGCGTAACCATGGGATTGGTTACGCCATAAACATGTGGTTTTAAAAATTTAGAAATTTGAACAAGAAGGTTACGGCATAACTAATGTAGGACTTTACGTCGTAATGATATCTATTACGGCGTAACCAATAGCAATGTGGTTACGCCAGACAGAACCTTAATACCACATGAAAACGAGTCAAGGAGACTTCGAATTCCACTTCCTCATAGAGAAAATCCTGGAAAATAAGAGAAACTAACAAAAACTAACTAAAATGCAGAAAT
This sequence comes from Tanacetum coccineum, assembly GCA_026074375.1. NCBI lineage: Eukaryota > Viridiplantae > Streptophyta > Magnoliopsida > Asterales > Asteraceae > Tanacetum > Tanacetum coccineum. The sequence goes on from BQNB010015050.1 coordinate 64,075, forward strand.
AAAAGACGAGTTGTCTCTCGACAAGCACTTTTGTTTATTATCGAGTCTTTAAGTCAGACTCAAGACGAAAACTACGTCTTTGCTTAGCCATTTCCCTTATGGGGCATCTTTTCCAATAATCTGGCTCTCATTGCAACAATGTTATCCCTAGTTCTTGGTATTTCATCAGCTCTTAATACATTTACCTTTGTGTAGGTCTCACCTAGACTAACGGTGTATCGAGTAACTTTAACTTTTTTGATTAAAATCGTGGTTGGTTCCTCATAGGTCATTCCTAACAATTTGCACCTTCTCTTGTTATAAGCTTTGTCATCCAAGTCGATGAATCCATCATATGATCTTGGTTTCAGATAATCTAGTATCCCTTCCAAATCGTCTTCATCTTCACTTGTATTATTAAACCAACCATCGCTTAATTTATCATGAATAACCCCTATTATTGTGTTTGCTTTATCTTCTCCGCATTCCTCTAGGTCTTCCAAGTTTTCTTCTAAGTCATCTTCTTCATCTTCGAACCTTTCTCTCTAGTGATCTTTGAGAATTCTTTCCCTGGTCATCTTGCATACTTTCCCATATCTTATTTTCATCCAATCATTTAAGCTTAGATTTTCCCATTGTAACTCCTCCCGTTTACTATCATTTATGCTCTCCCAATAATTTTTTTCTACGTTAATTGGTACATCTCCTCCACCACATATGTTACTATTTGGATTACAAGATGCCCAATACTGGCGCTCATTCTCTTTTTCTTGCAAAATCGCCTTACACCAATATACCCTTTTTTCTTGAGGTGCTAAATATTTTTCTTTTTCCACTTCAGTTATCATGTATACTATTTCTTCGTATAATTCCTGTATGTCGATTTCATAAGAGAAAATATCTGGATCAATACCTAATAACTGGTTAACACAGGATTTAGAATCGTATAAGAATAAATCATAATCAATTTTTTAAAGTCATCATCCTCTAGGCATGTCTCTCTTTTTATTAAACAAACAGATTCAAAATTTGTTGTAGTAAAACTACTTCTCATTTTGAATATCACTTTTTCACTTCTAACTTCTAGAGAAATGGACTTTCTGAATATATCTACTTTAGCGTGTGTAGTGGCTAGCAAGGGTATTCCTAGGATGATGGGCATCCTGAGGTCCTCAACCATATCAAGAATAAAAAAATCTACCAGGAAGATGAATTTGTCAATTTTTATAAGTAAATTTTCTACTATTCCCTTCGGCTTGCATTTGCTGTTATTAGCCATCTCGATCACCATATTAATTGGTTTAAGTTTTCCTATGCCTAAACGTTTATACATAGAAAGGGGCATGACGTTGATGCTAGCTCCTAAATCTGCTAACACATTATTGAAATCTAACTTTCCAATGGAAAAAGGAGAATGAAACTTCTTGGATCTTGTTCCTTGGGGGGTAGATGATTCTGGAGAAGAACGGAGCACCTATGGTTCATTCTAATTTCCTCATCTTCTTCGGTCCTAGGTTTGTTTTCTACCAAGTCCTTCATGTGTTTTGCGTAATTTTCAGTTTGCCTAATTTCTTTTAATAAAGGATGATTTATCTTGATTTTCTTCAAGCTCTCTATAGTTTTGTGCACCAATGCATCTTTTGCGTGATGCTCTAATCATATAGGGAATGGTATTGGGGGCTTATAAGAATCAACATAGTAGTTTACACTTTGCTTTTCTTCTTTAGGTTCTTCTTTTTTATCTTAAGTGTGGCCTCAAGTGCTGCTAGAGCCTCTGCCATTCCTGAATTGTCAGTTTAATGTTTCTCGTTATCTGAAAATCCTGAGTTAGCAGAAAAGTATTCAATTTCCTTGGGGGTATAATAGAAAGGTACCTATAATGGCAATCCATCTTCAGTACAGATTGTCTTGCATTCTTTAAACTTTCCATTGTTAGCTCGCCCTTCAACTTCATTTGCTAAGGTTTTTACCTTTGTCTCAAGACCTTGGATAATTTTGTCGTCAGCTTCTCGGCTGGTTTCTATACATTGGTAAAATTTCTTTACCATTCATCTTGATCGACATGTCTCTTAGATGCTTCTTCCATGTATTTATTGATTATTTTGGTTAGGCTTGGTCTTCTTTCTCCTGATGATGGCTGGTCATATCCTCCTTTATTAAATCTACCATCATTTCTGTTGTTGTTTGGGAAGGGTCAATCGAACTCTCCATATTTAACTTCTTTCACACTCTTTACTTCCACGTTGAGAGGGCAATCTTTGCCAAAGTGAGCTCCTCCGCAGATTTAACATCTTACTTGAATAGCGTGAACATTCTCTTTCAGCTTCTTCATGTCTCGACCGAGGTTTTCTAGTTTGTTTACAATAGTAGTGTTCCCTTTAGAATTACTACTACTCTCTTTATTTCTTCTGGATGACCCATCATGCTACTTTTGGCAGTGGTCAGCCATAGTCTGAATCACTGTTAATGCTTGAGTAGGTGTCATGCCAGGAATTGGCCCTTGTGAGTCAAGCAATTGGCGATTCATGGTCCCAAGACCATCATAGAAGATGTTTACCTTCTGATGGCTATTGATGTCATGAGTGGGGCATTTATATAGTAGGTCATTATATCACTCCCAAGCTTGGTATAATGTCTCATCTCCTTCCTGCTTGAAGTTACGAATTTCTTCAAGCTGCTTGGCAGTCTTTGATGGTGGACGGTACCTTTGGATAAAGGCCTTTTTAAAGAGATCCTATGAATTAACGGTTCCTGAAGTAAGTCTATCCACCCATCGCTTAGCGGTGCCAATTAGAGGAATGGGGAAGACGCTCAGCATGACAGCATCATGTGATACTCCAGGAATGTTGAATAAGCTAACGATGTCTAAAACTCGCTCCACATGCTCATGGGCATCGTTGTTCTTGTTTCCGGAAAAGGTATCCTCCCTTAATTCTCGCATTAATTGACTCTTTATCTCAAAATTCACATTTCCTCCTATTTTGGGTTTGACCACGCCCGATGTCTAGTTCCCACGAGTGAATGCCAGATACTGCTCCATGATGAAGTTATCAATTTCCCCCTCAGTCATTATGATTTTCAAAATGCTTAGTAATAAGAAATCAAACTAAAACTAATTTTAGCTCCCTGATAGCGGTGCTAAAAACTTGATGCGTAATTTGTTTTAAATAATTAATTGCCAAGTTTTAAATTTATAAAACCTGTCTATCGATACACGCACTAACAGGCAGAGAACCCGGTCGTATATAATGCAGTAGTTTGGTAAATTCGAGGTCGTCCTAAGAGCTAAGGTTGATTAGTTTTAATTTGATTATGTCACGTTTGAAAATGGTTTTAAGATGATTTTAAAAACTACAAGAAAGTAAATGCAGTAAAGTAAAGTGATAGAAGAATTCAGGGAGAAAAGCGTGCTAACCTAACCATTTCATTACTAACGCTATGATTACATTTTCATGTGCAATGTTCAATTATAAGTTCCATTAGTGGTTCTAATATCAACAGACCCAAATTGGAATTTGAGGTCCGTATTATACTCACTCTGCGATCCCACATTCCATTACGATCACACGAGCAGGGCATCCAAGTTTGTAGTGGTTTATCCCCAACTATCCTTAAGACCAATATATAATTTATAACAACCCGCAATTTTCATCAATGTAATTTTCCATCTATTAAATTAGATGCAATGTAATATCCATCTATTATAAATATATCACCTTCTTACAGGGAAATTTTTTTGCTTTATCTCATTGTGCAACGTAACTTGCATCTCTAAAGTAAACGAGCTCACGCAACCTCTATCAATGCCATATATATCTATGTTTATATCATATAAACATCCTAATATGTCAAGTCTATATCTTAATATCATTTTTACCAAGTGCATTATCCATTTAACGTACTTTTTAAAACGTTATATCAAAACAAGCATTAAACGTTAACGTTTATATCAAAACCCTAATTATATGTAATGTATACATATAAAATGAATGTGCAAGCCTTCAAGCATATGTATAAGTGTACAATGCACCATATTTGAATCATACTTTACCTCCAAGTCAATGTACAACTCATTTAAGCTTAATGTAAAAGCTAATCATGCCTAAAATCCTAATTAGGTCATTTAAGCTCCAAAATCAAGTTTAAACTTTAAACCAATTTAATACAAGGTACAAGCACTTAATTCATGACTCCTAAACCCTAATATATCCCTAATCTTAACCTAAATCCCTGTTTTAAAACCCTAAATGAAACCCTAAAAACCCTAATTTCATTTTAAAACCCTAAACCTTAAAACTAAACCCTAAAACTTAATCCTACGCCCTAAACCCTAATCCTAAACAATAAACCTTAATCCTAACACTAATCCTAAACATTAATCTATCCTAAACCATAACCCTAACTAGAAATTAAAACCCTAAACCTTAACCCGAAATAAAATGAACCCGACACCCCTTTCTTTCATTTTGACCCATTTATAAGCAACCAAGCACCTCAAGCACCTCTATAACATCACCAAGTAAGCAACCAAGTAGCTTACAAGCACCTCCATCACCACCCTTAAGCTCCAAGGCTTCTAGATGCCTTCTTGTCACCTCTATGTAAATGAAAACCCTTCAACACCACACACCTTGCATTTCTACCATTACATAGCTCTTTCTAGTCATATAGTAGCTCCCATGAATCACCTTAGCTAGCTAAGATACTAATTACATCCCTAAACTTGGTCCCTAAGTCATTCGAACCCTATAAATAGCCAAAACAAGCATACATTTCATTCACACCTCAAAATTCATCAAATACAACAATGGAGTCTTTAATCAAACCAAGAAGGATCAAGTGAAGTCCCTTAGCTCAGAATAGAAGCCAAGAATCAAGAAAAACGAAGCCTTGAAGTCGTTACTAGGCGTACAAACCCAAAAACCCCATTTCAACCAATTTTAGCTCAAGTAAGCCTAAGATCTTGTTCCATAAGCTTATATTCTGTACAATAATGTTCATAATACTCTTAAGATCATGTATGAACTCTTGTTTGAAGCTTTGAATCCTCAAACCCATGTGTTTTTGGTAAAAACCCTAAAAATGACCCGTTTTGATTTTCTAGCTAACGAATCCTTTTTCTAAACTTTTGTTACGTTAAAACATCTTATTTTAGCTTATAATGATAAGCTATAACCTGAAAATATCATTTAGAATTTTAAAATAACCTTGCATGGCTTTTTGGACTTGTTTTGCAAAAGTTTCCATGCATAGGGGTATATATCGTAACTTTCTAAAATTTATAACAAAAGGGGCTAAAAATGTCATTTTCTTAAATTTATAACTATAAGGACCTATTTTGCCAATTTTCAAAGATAAAGGTTTAATATATATATATACATTTTATATAAAGGACCAAACTTGTAAAAGTTTATAAACTAAGGGTATATATTGCCAATTTTGCAAACTTATAAAATATTATATTTTTAAATTAATTAAAAAATATATATAAATTATTCTAGCTTTTGAAGAAACTTAAAACTATAATGTATCACATTACTAGGGAGCTTCATGCAAGGGGTTTCATTTGGGTATACGTTTTGACGAGTTTGCTGGATTTACGATTTAAAGTGTCTTGGCTCCTCAAACGTTTACTACATGACCTCTGAATTTTGATGGCCTGAATAGTGATACAATATTTCCATAATAAATCAAATCAAAGTGATATTTCATTATGACATAAAACATATCCAATCAAACTAAGACTTGACATATTACTCAGGTTGTGTGACCAAGCCGTTACTTTTACTTGATATACTTTTGCCATCAATCGGATTTTCCCTGTACTGTTAAGGTGAGTTCATAGCCTCACTTTTAAATCTCTTGAATGTTTTCATAAACCCGTGAGGGGGATACATGCTATAAACTATGAATACAAGTGTTTTCTAAATGTATGTTATCATAATACATTATTGCTTCTTATCTAAGTCCCTTTATGCCAAAAGACCCCACTATCATGGACCATTAATCACTTGCAAGTGAACACGAATATGGTGGATAGGCCTATTAGGATTGATGAATTCCGTTTGTGTTAGCTGGATAGGTAACCAAACGCACTATATTTGAATCTCATAGGTATATGGAAATTACCTACACCACGGGCCATTATCATTATATATATCATTATTGATATATACACAAGTCAATTTGTGTGCCATGAGCTTAGACGCAATAATACACTATTAATACTGTTTTCCATGATAATTATACTCATTGCAATTATTACACTTATGGGTGTATAACAACGTAACCCACTATCTATGATGACTTGTATTCACACTATTTACCATAAACCTATGAATTTCACTCAACCATTGTGTTGATCTTTTTAGCATGTTTATCTCAGGTATTTGAGCAACTTATGGCACAGAGTGACACAGACTTGAAGATGGCTAAACTGTTATCATTCAACTTTATGTTTTCCTATAGATTTTGGGACCTCTGTTTGTAAAAACCTTGATGAATAAATGAATGATAACATCTTTTTCCAAAACTTCTCTTTATGAGTCATTTTCTATGATCATGACTGTTGTACTATGAAGTAATACCCCACATTAGCTTACGCTGCTATATTTTATCAAAATGGGGGTGTTACAACGAACTTCATCATAAAGCCAAAGCTTCCCTTGAAGTTGAGATGTGATCATCTCCCTGAATGAAACAAAAACTTCCCCTTTCCTTTATAACCTGCCATGTCACCACACATAATAAGCTATAAATCATATCTCTGTAATCTTCTTCCCCTTTTTGTCATAATCGAATAGGGGTCTTCTGAAGATATGCAACTTGGATCATAACAGCTACAAATCATATACCACAACTACTAATCTAGCCTTCTAATACTCAAATTGCCCATCATTACGCACAATAAGAAAAATGAATCTGAGTAGTAGAAATATAAACTAGCAGTAGTAATAATGATCAGTAGTAGTAATGAAACACTTCACTTCAAGTGGTGCACGAACATATCCTGATGGTTAAACATTTTGTCAATAAGCTTCCCCTAAAATCCACATGTTAACCATCTCTTGAATCACGAACTCTGTAGGCTTAATGTAATGATCACTGATGAAGAAAACCGAGTATAACGAATTTGATGCTGAAGTAGAATAACCCAAACTTGTGTCTTATATCTTGTACTATCCAGGTGACGCCGAACTTATAAATAAATCTGTGAAATATAAGTAGATCGCAACCTCTTTGTCAAAATCCTCATCTTCTATGAGACATTGAGCACAACAACGTAACTCCTTATAGTGATAGCAAAGACCTATTGCTAGATTTGACAAGTCTTCTTCACAACATTGAAAACACAAACAAGTTACCTCCAAATGTTGTAAGCCATTTGACATATGATAAAACACGTACCCAAGTAATTCCACTTCACCGTCAAATAAGCAATAAACAATCTTCTTCGTAACCAATTAATTCAATGAATCCAAAAAAATACGAGCCTTTTAAACGTCTAAGAACATTTAAACCAAATCAATCTGATGTTTTCCCCTTAAACCAATCAGTAGCAACCAACAATAGTAACTCCTTCTATTGGCAGTATTAAAAATATATGAGCAGCACAAACCTTAGTTTAAGTCCAACAGTAGTAACTACTAACCCTAGCAGTACTAATAACCACAACAATATTAACTTCCTTTTGTGTGTGTTGTACGAGATCCAAAAACTGTGTGTTGTCTGATATCTGCTAAAGCTAGCAGTACAAACGATAAACCAGCAGTACAAACTTTCAACAAGCAGTACTAACCTTTAACTGGCAGTATAAACTTTTTGAGCCCAATACTAGCAATACTAAAAATCAAGTAACAGTATTAACTTATGAAGGCAACATTAAACAAAACTGGCAGTACTAATGATATATATACCTGGCAGTATTAAACCCTTCTGGCAGTACTAACAAAAATCAGTAGCATCAACATACCATTGGAGCTCGAACAATATTAACTACTACCAAAAAGCCTAGCAGTAGTAACTGTTTCATGCTAGCAGTAGAAATAGCAACATTTATAATTTGGGCAACACTAAATCACCTTGGCAGCATTAAGTTTATGCAACAGCATTAACAATTCACGAGCAGCAGTACTAACAACATTGATAGTTTTAACATCCTTTGGCATTGGCAGCATTAACGAATAGAAGCAGTAATAGCACAACCTTGACAATACTAACCTTTTTTTAAGTATCCAGACGACACTTTTTAGTGTCACAAAGCTGTCACGAATCCGTCACTATTTTGCATTCTCCTTCCTCCATAGCTTTTAGTGACGCTTTATATGTTTCAAAGTTGTCTCTAATTCATCACAGATCTGATTAATCCTTCCTCCTATGACTTTTTGTGATGCTTTATCAGTCACAAATTCGTTACTAACGTGACATCTTTTGAAACAGTAGTAACCATCAACAATGAAGACCTTCAACCTTTTTGTTTGTCACATAACCTGCTGCCTAATTTTCAACAGACCTCGTGCATTCTTAATCTTGTCATGACAGAAGACCACGCTTTCCTGCTTTTACTAATTTAGGGTTTGCAGAAACCCTAACATTATCAATTTTTCTATATTACATGAAAAACAGAAAATACACACGAAAACCTTGAGATTCTAGATCAAGAGCCACCAGGGCTCTGATACCACTTGTTGATCCCTTTTGAACAGATCTTACTTAGCTTGTTAAAGCTTAGTTATATTAGATAGATCCAAGACAACTATAGTAGAAACTAAGATTGAGAATATCACAAACTATGCAGAATCTAGTTTGCAATACTAAAAAGAATAATGAAACAGTAAAAACAAGATCTTTACTAAACTTTCAATATATTGAATACTATTTTGAGTTACAAAATAGCTATGAATACTAACTATGATTGCTATGCAAACTATGAATACTAATATGAAAACTTGATGTCTAGATCTATGCCGTAGGGTTCCTTTTATACACCAAAGAAACCCTAATGGGCTTATAAAACGCGTTACATGATCATGCATATCTATTCCTAATATATCTCATGCATATCACATAAGCAGTACTAACTATTATAACTAACAATACTAATAAAATGACAGTACTAACATTTTGTACTAGCAGTACTAGCTATAACACTAGCAGTACTAACTTAGATTGGCAGTACTAAGTCTTCTCTTGGCAGTACTAAGTTGAACCAGCAGTAGAAACTTGCAAAAGCCCTTAATTCCCAATAATTTCCACGGGTCTTGCTCATGTATTGTTCCATTATTTCCGTCATAATTTCTGTAGCTTCTTCCTCTGAACGTTCTTTAATGTCAGAAAATAAATCGAATTCGAGTAAACTCGATTACATAAGGCCAGGTGTCTCAAAAGCCCTCCTTTTTGAACGAAATACTCTTTCCGGGTTTTCCAAAGGTGTAAATAGTTCCTTAGTGGAACTCCTTGTCATGCATCACCTGAAACAAAGGACAATAAATCAGTAGGATAGGCTCTTAAAAAGAATATAGAAAATTAAAAACGGAAATCAAATATAGTTCTATTACTGTGTCATGTGATCAATACGCCGTATTCAATTGATTTGAATACGCCGTATAGATCTGTTGAGTGACAGTACGTCGTATTGAGCTTGCAGAATACGCCATATTATTTGGAAGAACATGATACATTGTTTAGACTGCATCAATCAATATGCTGTCTGGATAGAAGGTTTGATACGTCATATCTAACTGGTGGATACGCCGTATCAGGTGGTCTACCAGAACATAATACTTTTAAAAAACAATTAAATAATGCTGAAATTTAAACAAACAATTAATTTAATACAAACAGAATTTAAATAATTAGATTATTCCAAGCTAAGATAATTAAGGGTTAGA
>BQNB010015051.1:0-31559 GCA_026074375.1 Tanacetum coccineum
TGATACTTCTAGGTGACCTTACAACTATCTGGGAGACTCCTGCAACAAGTAATGATGACTTCTGGAAGAACCAAGAAGATTGGGAAATTGTAAAGTGGAGACTTAATGAATCTTCAGGAGTGCATACACTAGAGTTAGAGGATGGTACTATGATTCACATGCTGGCTGAGAGAAGATATCCTCTATCTAGAGAGTTGATGATTAGGATGCTGGAACATGGAATGGAAGTTGAAGATGAAAGTGAGATAGCCATTACGTTGATACATCTATTCATTTTGTGGACAACAGAAGATGGTGACAATTCTTAAACAACTGGTATGTCTTATCAAAAATTGTTAGTTTGTTTTGATAAAATGATTTAACTGTGAAACCAGCAGTACCTTCTTCAAAGTACTGCTAGTGTAAAACAAACAGTACCTTGTTGAAAGTACTGCTAGTAAAAAGTTGTTTTTGAATTATTTTGAAGATTTGAGTGTGCAAAAGGTTTAAGGGACAAATGATTGAAGTTAAAACTGTTTTAAGGGATTGAGTGTTGGTTAACCACCACACAGAAAATGGTAATCAATTCACCATGTCTTACAAACATAAGAATTGGCTAGTCCAAATCAAACAGTTTTGGTAAAGACTTCTCAAATCTGTTGATGGTTGACAATTTACCAAAAATTATATGGTGATCAATACACCATGGTATACATCTGAATCTATTGGCTGCTCCAAAGCAAACGGCTTTTTGGTAAAGAGAAACTCAAATCCGTTGATAGCGTTAAAGTTTGCTCAAAACAATATGGTCCTCAACCTCACAATGTTTATTACTGAGAGTTTGGCTTAGTCCTGAGCAAACGGCCTCTATCAGGTGATAAAGACTATCAAATTCCGTTTATGGTTATAATGTGAGTTACCAAAAGTCATATCAGTATTCAAACACCATAGGATTCATGTTCGAGTGTTGGAGTGGTCTTTCAGTTTCTCCATGGCTTATTACCTTTTCTAAGTACAAAAGACTGACTAGCCCAGAGTTAATGGCTACTTGGTAAAGGCTCATAAAACATTTTACGTTGCTGAGAAGACATGTTGTGAGACGCACCAATTTGTTTGATGCAAAGACAACGATTTTTGAAGAACTGTTTGGTGTCAAGATAAGAGGTTTCATTACATGATAATCAAAACAGATTGTGTACACGATACTGCTCAAAGGATCGAAGCTTTTAAAAGATTGAAGGCCAAGTACTGTTAAATGGACAAGACAGACTGATGATGAACAAAGAGACCAACTATCAAGAAACTTGAAGTTTCAAGCAAATAAGGATTCAAGTTAGGGGCAGGGTGTATTGTTGGGAAAATCATAGAAGTCAAAATCGGTCAAATTACTGGAAGCAAAAGGTCAATGCATACTGCTAGCAAAAGGTCATAGTACTGCTAAGTAAAAACGTCAAGGTTACTGCCAGTTGCAAGATCGAAAGTACTGCCGTGGATTAAAGGAATTTAATGGGTTATTATATAACTGGTTGTTAGTAGTATCTTTGTTAAAGTTAGTTAATGATTAGTATTGATAGTGTTTATGTCTACTAAGGACTGTTACATCTATAGAGGTTATCCTTACTGTTTATAAAAGGATCTCTAGGAAGATCTTAAGATATAGAAAAAAACCACGAGTTAAGATTTATTAGTATTGTATTATGGGATCTGCAATTTAGGCAGATCAAAAGTTTATAATAGAGATCGTTATTGAGGAAATTCTTGTGTGTTCTTCTTAAGTATGCCAATAGATTCCGCATATGTTGACAGTTATATCAGATGTTTCATAGGAATATCGATCCTACAATCTGGAACATAGGTTTAATTATATATTTTAGTTAGATTAGATATTAAAAGCTATGCTGGATATAGGGGCTTCTTGTATAGAGCTTGTCCAACATGTAAAGTGTGATATATTGTTACCTTTTTTTCACTATAGCCGGTCACTCTGAGTGAGAATTGTTTAGTAATAGTCTAAGGAGATGTTTTACTTCTTTATAATTTGTATTAAACAGCTTTAGTACATTTGTTTTAAATAATATAGACTTTGTACATCATGTTCATATACAAGTATAAATGCTTTTTTTTTTTATTTCTGATGGTCTATATCGGTTGCCCTTTATGTTATGATTTTTTTCTTGTTATACATCTAAATAGTATACTATGGAAGAGAAGATGAGAAGCCTCTCCTAAAAAAAACAATTCAACATATATGGGATGTCATTGGGTTGACATTCTGTGGTTTTATGTTAATTTGGGGTTTCTATGGTATTTCAAGCACATAAAGCGTAGATGAGAAGGTAAAAAAGTTAAAAGTGATATTTCTCTCTAACTAGATTTGCTGCTTCTTTTTTTCTAACTCACAGATGCTGATCTTAGAAGAAAAAAGGCGAAAGGGAGACGAATATTGAGTTAGCAGCTTCTGAAAGCTTCAAGGATGTGCATCATCTTGATACAAATGGTAAAAAGTGTTGTCCAACTTGAGCAGGTGAGCAAGACTCTCCTGCTAAAACTATAATGTCTCGGTTTCTAATTACAATATGACTCTGGCTTTTATAGCCGCCCGACCACCTTGTTTTGATCTAAGTTCATTTGTAAAGAAAATTGCTCTGTTGAGTCAGTTTGAACAAGGGAAAATAGCACGATACTATGGGACAGATAAGGTATTACTTTAATGCTTTTATATATATATATGTACGATGCATTCCTAAAATTTTTGCATGAATCTAGTGTACTAATTTATCCATTGATATCTTAATTCTCGAACTCCCTATTGACCAGGTATTGATGGTGTGCTAGTATATACTTCATTAGTGGTTGACCAATAAGTTATTTTTGTTGGGAGCATTAGAAGTTTAATTAATTCTTTCTTACTGTAAATAAAAACCTTCTTTGTCACGGTTGAGTTAGTTATAAGAAGTATTACTAATGCTTCTATTTGGGCAATATATTTTTTGTAACTTACTTTATTGTAGCTTACTTAGATAGGTATCAATGTTTATCAATAAGATTTGCGTCAACTTCTATTTTCTTACACATATTTACTCAATTTTATACTATGATCTTAAAGTTGGAACTGACATGGTGCATCGTTTGTGTTCTACCTGTTAAGTTAGCTGTTACGGCTTCACCAGTCTTGGTTTATATTAATGATAATAGTAATGGAACTGTTAAAAGGTGCAGAAGTGTCTATAATCAATATTGAGGGAAAGATCATATGATTATATCAAAAGGAAAGAAGAGTCTCCGAGGCCCCACTTACTTGTTGAAATGATTTTGAGGACTATGTGTAATATCTGGTAAAACAATGTATCTATGTTTAATTTTTTGTAAGAGACCCATAACACCTTTATTTATTTACCATTGTTACTACAGTCAATTGTATTTCAATTGTCTTTTTGTTGGTAAAAGGTTAGACTCTCTCTCTTCTCTCGCTCTCTATCTCTCTTATCTCTCTCTCTCTCTATCCTCTCTCTCTTTATCATATGATCGTTGCATGCTTAGCACTTTTTATATTAGTTACTATTTACAACTTATTCGTATTTGAATTTTTTCAGTTCCATGATCATGTAGGAGCAACTGATTGTTCTTGATTATCGTCAAAACTTCCAGAATATGTATCCTTCTATAAGATACTTTCAGTACACTAGCAGTTTTTTGCGCACCCTTATAATTGGATAATCTATTAAATAAGCAAATGTGATGGAATATGGGCGTGTCAAACAAGTTGTGTTAGGGCTTTAAAATGGGTAATATAGTAAGCCATTTATAACTATGTTGTCGCTTAATTGTCATTTGTATGTATGCCTTTTTTTTGTTGAATTTAAATACCCAAGTCATATAGGCCATTTTCATCCGGGTAAAGGTTTTGCAATCACGGCAACAGGCCAAAAACAGTTAGTTTGTTAAGCAATAAACTAAATTGGGTGCAATTGTGCAAGGTATATGTTCAAGAATAATCTTTAACCTATATATGTATCAAATTATTGTAGGGAAGCAGAACGAGTATTAGGAGTATCACCATGCGTCAACGAGATGTGGGCATTATTTAAGGAAAAAAGACCTTCGGGTCGTGGTATAAGATCACTTTGTTTGATGACCACCTTGGGTTCATTTTTTTATTCTTATTTCTTTGGTCTTTTGTTGTAAGTTTGGACTATATGTTTACAATGACTTGCGATTATGGATTGTTTTTATGCAGTAAATGTTGTGTTAAAGATTAATGATTCTTAAAGATGGAGGAAGAGACATGAAATGTGTTTGTACTCGAGCTGATAGTGTCAACCTCATTACCACCAACATCAGGTAATTATTTGATCGTTCTTGTCTTGTTATCTTATGTAGAGCTCATAAACAACAACATAACCTGTAAACAACTTAATATACATTTCATTGTACAAAATGGGTGATTTCAATTTGACCAATTGAAATTTTACAAAGATCATGTTCCATTTGTTTTCAATCTTACTGTTGTTCTGATTTTGGATGTGAAGAGAAGGAATCCACTTCTGGCATATGTACCACGGAATACACGACAACAATTGGGCAGAAAGGCTCTCTACAACATTACCCGGAGGTATACAAAATAAAATCTTTCAAGGGCTTGCTTTTCCATGATTTTTTTTATTACATGTTTTAGTTCAAGCCACCGGAGCTTACATTAAATCTCAACCTAGTCATTGCTGAGCATTGGAAGGACCGACAAGGCCAATAATAAAATCATTGTAATTGTTATTGAAAGTTCATGTTAATACTGCTGTCATACATTAGTGCTGCCAACGAACAGTACTAAGTCTTTTGTCTACATAGTGCTGCGAGCATAGATTAGTGCTTCCAACAGAGGTTAGTGCTGCTTGACGCAGTTACTGCTGCTAGTTGTTCTCGGTTGTGGATCAATGTTTTATTTAACGACTACTGTTGCATCTAGTTGTCAGATGGTTTTCTTTTGGAGGAAGATGTCACTCCCTGGAGTGTTCTTGTTATATTTAAGTCCTCGGCCCGAGGCAATAGTTCTGGTTTGGGTATTTATACTTAAGTTATCTCTTTTAACTTATAATTTTGCTTTCCTTACTGGTATGTGCATGGTTGCCTCTAAATATCATACATTCAGCAGATTATTTAAATTTAGTATTTATGATTAATTTCCATGCATGTGTTGATTTCTAATATGTTTATCACTATCTATACATACAAAATAGTATTTGTCGCAATACGCCCTTGATTTCTAATATGTTATCACTAAGCCCAGCATTTTGCTATGTTTACAATAGTAGTTATGTAATCTATATGAATACAAAATATATTATCATAATAGTTGGCCATTGGATGATCAATAGTCACACAAAATACACATTTCTTCACTTTAAAGAGCATATGGTCACACTTATTAACACTTTTGACCACTTTATGCTTAATTGTATGTGACTAAATACCCAAAACAAACATGCTTTGTGTGACTAAATATTACAAAAGGCCACACAAATATCAAATTCATGTGGCCATTGGATGAACAATAGTCACACAAAATACACATTTCTTCACTTTAAACCCCATATGGTCACACATATTAACACTTTTGGCCACTTTATGCTTAATTGTATGTGACTAAATATACAAAAAACATGCTTTGTTTGGTTGTACAATGTTTACGATCACTAAATTTGTACCTAATTAGTCACACAAAAACGTGGATATGGACACTAACTCGAAAACGTGACCGTAGGTGACCTACGGCCGCGCGACCTTTTGTCACACAAGAGTTTTCGAATGTGTGACTATATGTATATCGTCACACATTTTTGGTGTGACCAAATCCACTTTTTGTACTAGTGACAATGACTACAAATTCTCACTTCCCCTTATTTTACCGATAGACGCAGGAAAATCCCTAACCTTGGTCCACCTGCTGGTATATTTGCTAATCACCTTAGATCTTTATTAGAATGTGATTTTGTGTCGTTAGATTCGAGACTTAACTCAAAAAAATCCATTATGGATCACTCATTTGGTTCCGCTGAAGAAGTTGATCATGTTAGGATATTGCAGTCTTGCAATGGTTTGCTTCTGTGTAGTGGTTCGGCATGACCTGTTTTTTTATTACGTCTATAATCCATCCACAAATTTGTTTGAAAGGCTTCCGCAACCAAATTACTAGTTGCGTGATGATTCATGTTTTTTCAGCAATTGTGTATTTAGATTGGCATTTGATCATAGAAAATCAAGTCACTACAAAGTGGTGCAAGTTGGAGGCGAAGCTGGTGAGACTTGATCAATTTTATCTTAGAGATAGGGAATTGGAGCTTCTACAAAGACCGGTTCAGCTACTTCAGTTTTGATCATTTTGAAAGTGCAATCTATTAGAATGACGCCTTTTATTGGCTAGAGGGGTTGAATAGAGAGCTTAAGCATTGCAAATTAAATATGGAAGATCATGATCATCCAATTACAAGCTTAGAAATTGCTCATGGGTTGCATAGGGGAAGGAACTTCTTAGAGTCTTTTGGCGGACCTATTAATGATCCAATTTTACTACTCATTGGAAATTACTCATAGGTTGCATCTTGAGGAAAAAATTTTCTCGAATCATGTTGAGGTGTACTTCTTCCTTCTTGTATGCGGAGATGATATTGGCTCTACCGAGTTTACTATCTACGAGATGATGAAAGGGTCTTCCGTGTGGTCGATTAGGTACCTTGTTAATATTGAGCAATTAATGAATCCACTTCCTAAAGGATGGTCGATTCGGACAAGTGTTTGGATTATTTGTTTGGGAGAAGGGGAAAAGGATGCTTTTGTGGTGATAAACTTATCCGGAAATGTTATAAAATACAATATAATATCAAAAATTAACACTGAGATCTTTTATATTGGATCTAATCAAATGGATGATGATGATGACGATGATGTGGTTGTGTTCATTTCACCTTTTAAAGTTGATCCTAACTTTTATGAGTTCATTCAGTCTCTTGCAAGTGTGTGATTATCAGTCTTTGTAAAATGGTTGTTAGAATTTGATGTTAAAATTAGGCCATTGGGTATTTCGGGTCCGTCGAATGCCTAGTTAAAATTGTAATCTTTTGATTTTTGCAGTAATATGTATTGTTAAGTTTTACTTTTACATGTCAATTTGGTTTTGTAAATTACATGCAACTAAATTCCAGAATGGGGTATATCTCTCGCTACTTTGGTGTTTTGGCGAAAAGGAAAAAGGAGGGAAAATAAAAAAAGACGTGAGGGACCAAACGCGCAAACGCTAAACGACAAAAAACTGGAACAGTAAACGCTATTGTAGTAAACTAAAGGTGAGGGACCAACGACGCAACCAAAAATAAATATGAAATGACGATTCTGTCCTTCAACAAAAGAGCGACGTGGCAAGTATAACGACGGAGATAACCGTCGTTACCCATAACGGAGCTCCAAAGACCAAATGGGTAACTACAGTGTCAAATAGGGACCCCGTATGAGAGTCCCCGTGATCTAGGGACCAAACGGGCAAACAGGGTGGAGTTTAAGGACGAACAATGTAATTTACCCTATTTTCTATTTTCTTAAAATATTGCATGTACACAATGTCACAAACAAACCTTATAAATTTTATATTTTCAAAAGGGTGATTCTTTTTGGGAAAGTAACAGAACTGGATGGTTCCATCCCAAACCATCACGAGAATCGAAAATTTAGAATTTTAAAAACCAAGAACTGAACCATTATTTTAATGTACTGTTCAATTCCTAATCGATACCGCTACGATTCCTCGATTCTTTTAGTTCCTTGATTTCTTTACACTCCTAATTAGTTTTGCATTATTACCACTAATAATAACACCATTAATCAATGATTAAAGACACCCAATCCACATGCACCGACTAACATAATCAAAGCCAGCTAACATCCCATCATTTCCCACAATAACATTAACTTATTACTCCTTCCGTCCCAAAATTATAGTTTACGTTTCCTTTTTAGGATGTACCAATTTAATTGTCCACTATTAAAAATAGATAGGAAAGTTTGATCAAGTTTACCATATTACCCTTACTTGAAATTATAATTACAAACTTTAAAGAAGACTTTAATTAATTAGCTAAGGGTAAAATTGTCATTCTGCTAAAAAGTAAGAAAAAGAAAGCTGTAATAAATGCATTTTTATTAAACTGTGTGTTTTTTGTCTGAGGACAATAATTTTGGGACGGAGGAATACTTTTTTTTTACAAATTTACAAAATAAAAACACTTGCTCCTGTAAACCCCATTTTTGAAGGTTTTATAACAATTTTGGGTTTTATAACATTTTTGGGTTTTTATTTCAATTTTAATGAAGAACAACAATAACAACAAATCAATCAAACCCATCAAATCAATCCAAAAACAACCCACATCTTTAATCAGCTTCTCCCAATTCACATTAACCCCGTCGTCACCGTTAACTAACGGTGCCACTAACGGCAAAGTTAACGGAACAATGCAAAGGGTTAAAGATTCATCAAGATCTGTTACAAAACCCATCACAATCCATGGTTTATGCAACTCCGGTGATCTTTCAGGCGTAATCAAGCTTCTTAGAGATAACCCATCACTCATTAATGATCGGAACCCTGTTGTAAGCATAAAATGGCTTTTTTTATGATTTTTATGTATCTTTAGGGGAATTTGTGATATGGGTTTTTGTGGGTTTTGTGTGAATTGAAGTGGGTATGTGTTTGATTGGTTTGGATTTGAGTTTATTGGATGTCATTTGGGTTTTTGGGTTGGGATGTATGTAAGGTGTTTGATGAAATGCCTTAGTCAAAATTTGAGTTTTTGAGTTTTTTAACTGCCTGCTTGGTAAAATGCTTCTGACTGTTATTACTTATTACTGATATGTGAGAGGTCTCGAATTTGAATCGTGCTTAGGGGAGCGATTTAGCTTGTTTAAGGGGGTGTTTGTTTCAGCTTATATAGCGGGTTTATGACTTATTTGGTTTTGGGCTTATGTTTCATATGCTCACTTTTTGTGGCCTATTTTGAAACTTTCTATACAAGCTTATCATTTCATGATAAGCTTATATAAGCCGAAAAGTTTCAAAAAGAGCCACAAAAAATGAGCTTATGAAACATAAGCCCAAAACCAAATAAGCCATAAGCCAGCTATTAAGCCAAAACAAATTAGTAAAAATTTGAGTTTTTTTAAGTGGTTGCATGGTAAAATGTTTGTGACTGTTATTACTTAATACTGAAATGTGAGAGGTCTAGAATTTTTGAATCGTGCTTAGGGGAGCGCTTTAGCTTGCTGGGTGTTTGTTTCGGCTTATATAGTAGGCTTATGGCTTATTTGGTTTTGGGCTTATGTTTCAAGCTCACTTTTTGTGGCTTATTAAGGCTTATATAAGTTCATTATGTCATGATGAACTTATATAAGCCGAAAAGCCACAAAATACGACCCTATGAAAATAAGCCCAAAACCAGATAAGCCATAAGCCGATTATTTAAGGCAAAACAAACACCCCAGTGAAAATTTGAGTTTTTTTAACTGGCTGCGTGGTGACTGTTATTACTGAAATGTGAGATGTCTCGAATTTGAATAGTGATTGGTTAAATGACCTTGTATTGGCTACGCCAACCTCCCTTAAGGGGAGCGCTTTAGCTTGTTTAACTCTGTGTGGCGGTGGGCTCAAGCCATGTGGATTAATGCCTTAATTGGGGCAAAAGGTCGTAAACCATGGTTACCAAAAAAAATAATGTTTGTTTGGTTTTTTTGATTTGGTGATTGTTGGATTTTGGTGTTGTGCAAGTGAGATGATTTGTAGGAATATGTGTGAATTAGGCTTCATTGTGTATGATTTGAAGCCCATTGTATGTTAAATTAGGATTGCAAACTATGACTACTTAGAGGGTGATTGGATTAGCTTATATTTCCACCTTTATGGGCTTGTTTGAATTTGGAAAAGGTTATAAGCCCAATATTGTACGGCTCTTCAGCTTATCAAGTTAAGCTTATGGAGTTAAGTAAGCCGAAAAAAGTGATTACGAGTTTTCCGAATTCAAAAAAGCTCAAGCCGAAAAAATAAGCTAATCCAAACACCCCCTTATTGAGATATCTATTAATCAATAACGGTAAGATGATTATAGGTTGTTAGGAGTTAGGACTGTTGTTTTTGACATGGTAGTGAAGATTCGTGCGTAGGAGATATCGTTTTGATTGCATTGGCCTAAATTATGATCCACTTATGTTATATTACTTGGCTGAATACTTCAAATGATGTGTAGTTTAATTCAGTTTTATGCATTTACTGATATATCTTCATGTAGATGGCGAATACTCCCCTTCATGTTGCTGCCGGTCATAACAGCGTTGAAGTAGTTAAGTATCTGCTGAACTTGGCTGGGACCGAAACTGTTGAGTTGGAAGCAAAAAACATGGTGAGTGAAATCTGATTCTCACCCTAATTATATGTCGATCCAATATAATCTGTTTTTGTTATGGGGCTACACGAAATGGGTGATACTTATTGTTTAATTATATTCGGTTTTGTAGTATGGAGAAACTCCATTGCACATGGCTGCGAAGAATGGTTGTAATGAAGCTGCAGGGCTTCTTCTTTCTCACGGTGCTTCTACCGAAGCCAAAGCAAATGTATGTGTTTATTTCTCTTCTCTTGATCATCACTTCGACAAAACTGTGAAAGTTTATATTTCTCATGAGGTCATGTAGTATAAACTTGATAAAGATTTACTTGTTTATCTTTATGCAGAACGGAATGACTCCATTGCATCTTTCTGTATGGCACTCACTCAGAGCCGAGGACAGCTCTACTGTGGAGACATTGCTTAAGCATAACGCTGACTGTAGTGCCAAAGATGATGTATTATTCATTCCCTTTTCTTGTACATTTTTCTGATGCATAAGTTGGTACTAGGGGTGATATAATTTGTTGGTTGGGAGGGTTAGGCAACGAGTAAGGGAATAACGTTTGTACGGGTCTGGTCGATACACATTTTGTCCAAAAATTAAGTTTTTATCATACAAAACTAGCGTCTCCACTTTGCTCACAATGATTATATTGTCTTGTTGATAGATTTTTATGAACTTAACATTTGACCCATCAAGGTAGAACTTAACCTGGATCAACGTATTCACCCATAAACTAGAGGCTGAATTTACCACCTCTAGTTTTTACTTTTCCTGATGCATAAGTTGGTATGCTTAATATAAATTGATCTGATTATATCTTTTTTGCCCTCATAGGAAGGTATGACTCCTTTGAACCATCTATCACAAGGACCAGGGCATGAGAAGCTACGGGCACTTCTCAACTCTTACTTTGAAGAGCAGAGAAAGCGTAGAGCCATTGAAGCATGCAGTGGAACACAAGCTAAGATGGATGAGCTTGAAAAGGAATTATCAAATTTAGTGGGCCTCAATGAGCTGAAGTTACAGCTTCGGAAATGGGCTAAAGGGATGCTTCTAGATGAAAGGCGAAGGGCCCTTGGCTTGAAAGTCGGAACTCGAAGACCGCCTCATATGGCCTTCCTTGGCAATCCAGGAACAGGTGAGTATGGCTTTCTCGAACTGGGAGGGGAGGGGAGGGGGGCTGCATGGAAGCTAGGGAGGCATGTGCATAATATTTTAGTGTAAAAAGTAAAAAGTTGTTACTATAGTGCATCCCTTAAAACTTTTTTCTGTGGTAAAAATCACTGGTTCGCCAACTACCGCCTAAGGAGATGGGTGAAATTAAGATTTGTGTCTACTACATACACGGTGGCAAAACTGACAGGTTGGCCATTGGGTCAAGTGGGTTCAAGAAATGGGTACTTATATGATGTTCAAAATTGACTGGTTCGGGTTTGTCCGGCCTGACAACACATACTGTATTTTGTAAGTAGCTAAAACTTTAGATAAATGGATTTGGGTCACTAAGCAACTGAATGCACGCTGGATGACTTTTGACTCATTTAGCGTGGAACCTGATTGATTCATATCCATATAAACTGAAATTAGAACCTGATTGCCATATCTCATACCGACCTACTTATTTTGCAGGTAAAACCATGGTAGCTCGGATTCTTGGAAAGTTACTTTTCATGGTTGGAATTTTACCAACCGATAAGGTAACAGAAGTTCAAAGAACTGATTTAGTTGGAGAATTTGTCGGTCACACCGGACCCAAGACTAGGAGAGTGGTATGCATCCCTCATTCGAAATTTTGCTTTCTTTGTTTTTTTTAGGATATTGCTAGTATGGTGTGAAAAAACCAAACTTCCCTCGACGGGAAGTATGAATCTTTGCGCACATGACCAACTGTTGATACGACCCCTTGAACCCCTTATACCGAAGAAATAGCTTTTTACATATTGTGAATTCAAAAGAACAGTTACCCTGGACTAGAAGTATGGATCTTTTCGCCCTTAGCAGCTAGCATCAAAGGACCAAACTACCGTTCCTGGCAAAATGGATCTTTTCGTACGACACACTTTGTCCTGTTGTAGCAACCCCTTGAAAGTTATACCTCTTATTCCGAAGACCTAAGTTTTAACATGTTGTCGGTATTGAAAGACCAAGTTAATATTTTTTGTCCTTGGGCATATGGCCGTGACATAACTGTTGAAATGACCTTTTGAACCCCATACTCTAAAGAATTAACTTTTATCGTTTGATATGCAGATTAAAGAAGCTGAGGGCGGGATTTTATTTGTGGATGAAGCATATCGATTAATACCCATGCAGAAATCAGATGATAAAGACTATGGGTTAGAAGCACTTGAAGAGATAATGTCGGTTATGGATAGTGGTAAAGTAGTCGTTATCTTTGCCGGCTATAGTGAACCAATGAAACGCGTAATTTCTTCCAATGAAGGTTTTTGTAGAAGAGTGACCAAGTTTTTCACCTTCGATGACTTTAGTACCGAAGACTTATCCAATATTCTTCATTTGAAAATGAATAATCAAACCGAGGGCAGTTTATTACATGGGTTCAAGTTACATCCGTTCTGTACAGTTAAAACTGTGGCAAATCTGATAGAAACAGAAACAAGTGAAAAACAGAGGAAGGAGATGAACGGCGGGTTAGTGGATCCTTTATTAGTTAATGCTCGAGAAAATTTGGACATGAGGCTTAGCTTTGAATGTATGGATACCGATGAATTGTTGACAATCACTTTAGATGATTTAAAAGACGGGCTTAGGTTATTTTCACAATGATTAAGAAAAGTTATTTCCTTTTGATCGTATTCGTTTTGGCAGCTTCATGAGCTTCACAGGTCAAAGATTTGAAGACGGGCTGTCGTATTCTTGGAAGTATTTTGTGGTTTTTCGATCTTTATGTTGTATAATTGATTTATTATATATAGAAATGTGTAGCCGATTGAATTGAGAAAATGAACTTAATGAAATTTATAGATTCGAATTTGATTAACAATTTGCTTGTAATTTATGTGTCAACTTTCATTGAAATAATAATAATGTGGATGATGTTCATCTTCTTTTGCTTTCAGCTTCTTATTAAGGTGTGTTTATGCGCGTGTTTTCACGATACTGAAGTATTACGATCAGATTTCGGTGTAACTAAGCGAGCTTTAACAATGATGTTAAGTTGCTTGAAACTTGAAATATGGGACTTTTAGATTCCAAAAGTTCTCAAAGTCGAGTTAAGTACAGCTACTCGGGAAAAATTACTGCAAGAAGCCGTGGATGCACTTCTTGATAATGGAATTTGCGGACAGTCTCTTTCAGTGAATTAAAACGAGTAACTTTAGTTCCAAGCGGAGTCGATTAGAATTATCCAAAATGAGTCGAAATCATCTCATTTCCGCGTAACTTATGTTTTAGCTGTCTAAACTGTAATGATTTAGAACTCAAAACAATGGACATTTAAAAGTCCCATATTTCAAGTTTACCTATTTCGGTCCAGTCCATGGTCCACACTTTCCGGTCGAGTCTTACGTATAATGCCTTCCCGGACCGAACCGATCTGGACAGGATCGAACACATTTGGTTTGGTTCTCGCTCCGTGGTTTTAAGCTAAAACAGTCTCAGTCTGATCTGGTTTTTTTTTCCGGTCTGAGTTTGACCTGGATGCTCACCCCTACTTGAAGTATTAGTTGATTTCTACAGTAATATTTAATTTGTGTGTCAAAGAATATCAACAAAGACACTTTGGCCGAGTGGTTAAGGCGTGTGCCTGCTAAGTACATGGGCTCTGCCCGCGAGAGTTCGAATCTCTCAGGTGTCGATTTTTTTTTTCTTTTTTGTTCTATAAAGTTCTTTTCTTAAAAGAACTGTATATATATTATAAACTAAACGATTACTCAAGCATAGCGGTGACGGTAACATCAATTTATATATGCATTTTGGCTTTATGATACTTCCAAATAAGATGACCCTCTTATAGACGACACTCGACGATTCCAAATGACACTTCTAACCAACAGAACCTACAAAACATGAATCTAACCAACCCGTCCATGACTCCACATAACACTTTCAATGACTCGAAATTATACATCAACCACGACTCTCATATCATAGTACTATTAAAACTTTTTACAAGCTACTTTGGCCGCTATAAAATCTCGTCATTGTACATGGGCCTTAAAAAGAAAGTATCGAACATGACCGAAAAATGAAAAAAAAATCGACACCCGAGAGATTCGAACTCTCGCGGGGAAACCCCATGTACTTAGCAGGCACACGCCTTAACCACTCGGCCAAAGTGTCTTTGTTGAATATTTTTGAAAACATGTACTATTTATCCAACATATTACTTTTATTATTTGGAAATTATCATCTTATAAGAAATTATAGCTTTTTTATTAGTGTTTTTCGTTGAACTTTTGGAATTGAATATAAGCTCATGTAAAACAACTTAAAAGCCCAAGGTACCATGAGTCTTCGAAAACGTCACTCGACGGCTCCAGAACCATACCATAGCTCGCGTTTTCGCGTCATGAGCCGTCATGACCAGCCCAGATAGTTTTGGAAAACGCGACATGACAATGTTAGAACCATGACGGGCCTCGTGTTTTCATGTATTTTTTGGTGTTATCCCTTTCCTTTTGTCTTTTTCTTTCTTTTTTTCACGACGACACCACTTGATATGAAGGATGAGTGTTTTGGTGTTGTGGCGGATTTTGGTATTATGAGAAAAGGTGATAGTGTGGCAACACTTTTTCCCACGATGACAACTCTAGAGCTACAACTCTAAGGAGTAACAAAGTTCTATTGTTAAAAAATTGATATGAAGTCTATTTTTTAAAATGACATTATGCATCTCTTTTGGATATCGACTGATAACTTTTATGCATGAGTTGAGATTGAACCCACAACATATTTCATCAAGTTCTTCGATGACTGGTATTACGTTTACGCCGTTGAAGCTACTAGCTAACCTACTATACAAGGGTCAAGGGCAATGACTCAATGATGAAATGCATCAAATACTTAAAAAAAGCAACGGTATCTAATCTCATTTTCTACGGGGTAATAGAGGATGTGATATATAGACAGTTTTACCCTTACTCGAAGGTAGAGAGACTGCTTTCAGAGAACCTTCGATGTTGCAGAAAGTATGAATCAAACCCTTAACTTCTGTCTCCATAAGAAGGAGGTTTTCCAACCGATCAAACTTTTTTTTAAAAATGCTAGCTAAACTTATAACTTAGGGCATGTTTGGTTGGGGGAAATAAAGTCAAAGAAATGGAAATGAGCATAATTCTCTTGTTTGGTAGTGTAGAGAAAAAGAAAAGCGGAGATTTATAAATCTTTGGGAATTTCATTAACACATAATCCCAATTCTCTATATTCTCCTCCTTTTGGAGTGGAAAACAAATTCCCTATCTTTTAGTCAACAAATCTAAAACATGTGAGCTCCACATGACACACAAAATCACAAAACATCTTCAATCCCAAGTTGTGTTCGTATTTTGGAGAACCAAATTGAGGTTGTGTCTTTATTAAAATGGATAAAAAAAGTGCTTGATGACTCATAAATGGATACATATCCCACATATGTATTTGCAGATCTTTACATCGACAAAACAAAATTGTGTTTTTTGATCCAACAAATAATTGATTGCTGAAAAGTCTTGAATAGATCTGTGTTGATGCCATTGTTGATGGGAACACTATTTGTATTTCTTGAAATAACAAAATGATATTATATGTGTTGTTTGAGTTTTAAAAATGGGATGATTTCATCCTACCAATATGGTAACTAATTTTCATTATCGTATCTAAGATTATAAACATTTCTGCAAGCATTTCAGTTTTATTTTGTTTTATAATTACAAATTACAAATAAGTATATACAAACTTTTGGCTTATTTCTCTGATGAAGTCTTTGTCATTACCAAACAATGGAATATATCAAAATTCTCTACTGATTTCTATTCTCTAGAATTTTATTCCCTGCTTCATTTCTAATTTTTAAAATGCTAGCTAAACTTATAACTTAATTCACACAGATTCCTTCTTGATAATAGGTTTTTGTCAACTAGTTTTTGGCCTTCTTTTTAATATAGAACACAACACAAACTTTCAAGCATTATTGCCACTAAGATTTGAGTTGCACATTACAATGACATAATAAAAGTTTAGCTAATAGTTAATCATATATTTTTTTTCAAAATCAGTGTATTTGTATTTTTGTTTTTATGTAGTACATTTTTGGCATGTAGTATTAGAATGGAAATATCACGGACAGTATAGTGATGTTGTGTGCATACGGCAGTAGACAAAAAGAGTTATTTCAGAATGCATGCATTACTATTTTTTTTTTAGAACGGCGATTTTATTAAGAAACTAGCAAGAAGCTAGCAATTACAAAGAAATGAGGGATGAGTTCTTAAGCCAATCGTTCCAACTAAACGAGGCTTTACTCCTAAAACAACACCAATAAAAAGATTTACAAATAACATAATCAAAAAACATCGCCTTAGACGGAGCATTGTCCTCAAAAATCTTCTTATTTAAAGATTCACAAATAGAATGCATGCATCACTATTACCACAATTGTGGAGTCATATGCACTGTACCTCAACCACCTTCCATATTGGTTCTTGTTAACTTTATTACTCTCTCCGTCTTAAAATTATTGTCCACTGACAAAAAACACATAGTTTAAGAAAAATATATTTATTACTGTTTTTTTTTCTTTTTTAGCGGAATGACAGTTTTACTCTTAACTAATTAATTAAAGTTTGTAATAATAATTTCAAACAAAAGCAATATAGTAAATTTGATCAAACTTTCCTAACAATTTTTAATAGTGGATAATTAAATTGGGACATATTAAAAATGAAATATTGACTATTATTTTGGGACGGATGGAGTAGTAGTTTGAGGCGTGTCATGGCGGCATAGTCAAGATTTACGTTTTAGATGTTATGACGAAGCTTTTACGTTTTTAAGACATGTCTTAATGCGACACAAATTATGAAAATAATTATATATTTATTTCATATTTCATATATATCGAGTTTACAAAAAGTATTATTAATAATGTATAAAGTTAAGAAGCTATGCTTTCATAAAATCTTCTTCATTTATAAAAAAAAACTTTATCGGAGTTGAATCCAAAAATGGCGACACACCTCACACCTTAGCGCGCCTTTCCACGCCCCATCTCACGCCACGCTTAGAGATGACGTCTTTATCTATTTTGTAACATGAAGGTCACACATCGCGCCTCAGCGCCGCCATGACACGTCTTTTAAAACCCTAGTTTTTTTACTACGCATCTTTCTCACACCTTAATCATGTGTCTAAATTATATAAAAACAGATAACGTATAAGTAGGTCACCAAAGTATTGAACATTTTTTTAGGCTATCATTTTATTAAACTAACTTATAGGACACTCAAATGTGTGTTTATTTTCGTGTATATCAAATCCTTCTAAAGTCTTGCCGGAAGTTTGTAAATTTTCAAAAAGAAAGTTAAACTGAATAAATCGAAACAATAAATTTAAAAATTTAAACGTAAAACATTCGTTAAATAATTTTAAATCACTTTCAACTAAATAAAGTTATACTCAAATGATGGTTAAAATTAATATTTTGCATCTAAATTTTTTTTTCTTTGTAATATTTAGGATTATTCTCACTGTTTTAAATTTTTTTGAAATACTTTAGGCGAGATTGATATAGACGAAAACAAACGCAAATTTAAATGGTCTCT
This sequence comes from Tanacetum coccineum, assembly GCA_026074375.1. Taxonomy (NCBI): domain Eukaryota; kingdom Viridiplantae; phylum Streptophyta; class Magnoliopsida; order Asterales; family Asteraceae; genus Tanacetum; species Tanacetum coccineum. Next base: position 18,168 of record BQNB010015051.1, read on the forward strand.
AAGTTAAATTTAATAATGAGTGACCTTCAAATAGAAAGTTTAATAATTTAGTGACCTCTAAATTCATTATCCTTATAAAAAGCACTAGTTGTTAAAGATTTTGAGTTCAATCATAATACTCATCTTGTTCAATACTTATAAATGTATCTTTTATAAGATCAATGTACTAATAAGATCTTATATAAGATCATGAATTTGACCATAAAATGCTATGATATTACCGGCATCCATCTCAAGCTCAACTTTAATTATAATAGAAGTACAAGTTATTGTTGGTATATTTTTCTAGTCAAATGAGTTTACATTGAAATGGGTGGTTTTAAACTTGTCTTAAACCATATGTCATGTTTAAAAAATGTTGCTTAAAAAAAGTTAAAATGTGTGTCATGTTACAACCATTCGGAGTGGTTAAGGCACACACTAAAGTCTCGGGATTTTACCATTTTTTGATGTTATGTATTTCTTTTTCTTGACTCTATTGTACTTTAAGTTTCTAGCGTCTTGCTAGTCTCCTTTTTATATATATTCCATCTTTGCCGTTCAAAAAAAAAGGCACACACTAATGTTTTCAAAAAAGTTATTAGGTTCAAACCTTGCAAAATATTTTTGAGAGTGGACATCGAAAGAGCTAGAGACCGTCACACAAATGTCAGTTAAACCGCATACATCTCAGTTAAAAAAACTCGTCATCCCTAAAATAACTTGAACAAGGAAGAGTCATCCATAAAAAACTATGTGTAGCTAGGTTGTACTATTAACACACCTAGGGCAAAGTCATATATTTGTATGATACATTATGCATGACTTGAGCAAGGGGTGTCATAGCAACCAAAAGTCATGTCATCTGGGCCTCACTAGTGTCACATCATTGTCATATCATTTCAACACAAAATCTCAAAATACATTTTCCCTCAAACTACACTCACACTCATACTATTTGGCTCCATCGCTCACAATTTAATTTAATTTTTCTATTTTTTCACGCAAACAAAATTTTATACGAATACAAATAACATATTAAAAAAATTACTAAACAATATTAAAAAATCCAAAAAATCCAAAAAATATATAAAAGTTAAAAAAAAACTTATCTCAAACAACACACTACCAGTGCGACACATCTTCTTCCTCATAAACACACACACAGTCAACACCCATTTATAAATCAAAAAGAAAAAGAAAAGGAAAAAAAACGGTTGTATTCTTTTTCGTTTGTCGTTTTTTGTGTTGGTTAACCAACGAAATTGGATTTGGCGAGTGGCTGGCGAACTAAGAGGTGTGGTGCCGAGTGAACGACGATGGCTATAGCCACCATACCCCATGCTCTTACTAACTTGTGCTAAATGTGTGTCAAACTAAGTTGACTAACATATTTGACTTGTTAAACATCTTCAGAGATTGACTACTTTTTCAGAAAAAACAAGTGTACCTTCATTGAAGACAAAAACAAAATAATGTTACATAGTACAAAAATAAAAACCAAAGTATCATGATTCTTTTTGAAAGAAGCGTGGTAATATTTTTAGGTGTGTAAACGATTTTATACAATTGGAATCTTTTAAAACTATAATAAATAACACATAAAATGTTTATTTATCAAGAAAACGCATCAAATGATTAAGTTTATACGAGTTATGATCTGACACTTTTGTTTTCTATTACAAATATAGTAAATTGTCCAAAATTCCATAAAAGGAATTGTTACCCATGTCTTGAAATGTTAAGTTTTCATTAATTTACCAAAATTTGCCCGTCTCTCTATCATTTCTTTTTGACAGCATCTAGCCTAACTTTGTTTCTCCTTTTTCCGCACGGTACTTATCAATCGGCCCCAAAAAAAAATCTTTATAATCCCTCCCACCCCACTACCTGTTCGCTAAAATAAGAAGGAAAAAAAATTATAACGAGACGTGCTTTTAATTTTACTATTTACAACTTACTATGGCGGGGCCTGGGTCCAAAAAAAAATGTATGAACCGAAAAAATAAAATCCGCAACAAAATACAATAAGAAAGAAAAAATGCGCCGAACAATAAAAATGAGACCAGGAAAAAATAAACCCAAACAAAAAAAAAACCCCGCAACAACCGCGCGGAAAAATTAACGGGCCCAGCAGCACCGCGGGTCAATTCTGCTCGTAATAATACAAGGAGCAAACATTTGACCAACTGTCATCTACAGTGGTCATTTTTGAACTTGGCCAAATTTGGCCCGGCCCTAAAAGAGGTTTTTTTTTTTTTTTTTTTCTCTTTGGCCGGCCCAAGTATTTATTTTTTTTTTTAAAGTTTAGTCCAATATTAAGCTCAACGTTTTTTTTGGCTACTCCTTTGACACCGACACACATTACCCAAAAATTTGGGGCCGGCCCATTTGAATCTTTTTTTTTTGATTTCCAGTAGGAATATAAAAAAAATTGCTTGGCAAAAAATAGGAATTTTTTTTTATATACTCGCTACTTGAGGCCAAAAAATACAACCCGCGTCATGAGGCTTAACACATAAGCCTATATTAAAAAAACAAACTATTAAACATGAGAACCGCACAAACAAACCCGCTAAAATGAAATAAAAAAAAAAATGGGCTGTAATTATTCCTGGAATAAAATTGTCTCATCTTTTCACATCTAATCTAACAATATTCTAATGGAGCAAACATTTGACCACTATTCTTCTACAGTGTCAAGTTTGACTGGAGCAAACATTTGACCACTATTCATCTACAGTGCCAAGTTTGACCGGCTCTACTTTGGCCTGGCCCACGTAATTTTTTTTTAAGTTTAGTCCAACATCTAGCCTAACTTTTTTTTGGGCTCTACTTTGGCCCGGCCCAAGTAGTTTTTTTTTTAAGTTTAGTCCAACATCTAGCCCAACTTTTTTCTCTTTTTTCCGCATGGTTACTTTTCATCGGCCGAAAAAAAAACTTTATAATCCCTCCCACCCCCACTTCTTTCGCTAAAAATAAGAAGGAAAAAAAAATTTACGAGACGTGCTTTTATTTTTAACTATTTACAACTTTCTATCGGCCTGGGTCAAAAAAAAAAATCTCCTTTATTAAAAAAAAAACCTATTAACTACAATGGCGTGAAAAATAAATCCGCACAAAATACAATAAGAAAGAAAAAATGCGCCGCAGTAACGCGCGATTATCATTTAATATGAGAAAAAAAACTATTAAAAATGAGACCGAAAAAATAAACCCAAACAAAAAAAAACCCCGCAACAACGCGCGAAAAATTAACGCCCCGCAGCAACGCGCGGGTAATTTCTGCTTGTTTTATACAATTGGAATCTTTTAAAACTATACGAGTAATAAATAACACATAAAATGTTTATTTATCAAGAAAACGCATCAAATGATTAAGTTTATACGAGTAATTAGATATATCCAAAAAGTATGATCTGACACTTTTGTTTTCTATTACAAATACAGTAAATTGTCCAAAATTCCATAAAAGGAAATGTTACCCATGTCTTGAAATGTTAAGTTTTCATTAATTTACCAAATATTGCCCGTCTCTCTATCATTTCTTTTTGACAGTATTATACAGCGTTTTGTGCAAAGTTATTAATATATTTTGTTAAACTTTTAGTAAACCACAAAGGTGACCGTATTAACCATGTAATATTAGCGTCAACTTAATTTTTTCTCCCTTAAACCAAACACATACCAAATGCTCGTAGTAAAATGACCGCACAAAAATTAATTACACACAATCCCTCTCATTTGCTCGTCTGTCAGTGGACCAAAACAATGTAAAGGTTGCGGAGGTGGTCTGGTGCAACCGGCGTAGGGGGACGTGTTTAGTTTGTGGAGACCGACCGAATGATCCGGTTCCATTACGATAGTACTAACAATAAGCTAGGGTCTTGGAGAGTAGTCTTCATCTCATGTGGCACCCAAGAGATTGGTCCCTTTAATTGCACCACTCGACATGGGACTAGTCCCTGAAGACGAAATTGAGATGTTGGTCATAAAAGCGAACGACTTGTGTGAGGCTTGTATGTGTATGTAGTGTTTATTTAATGTATTTTTGTGGTGTCGGTCTTCTTATTACACAAAGTTAATCACCGGTCGGTCTCAGAAAAAATAATGGTACATTATTTTATGACCAAGACAATGTAGTACTCCATAAACTATGTAAAAATAACTATAATTGGAAAATAAATACATGTGTGTTGAATGATTTGTAAATAATTTGCATTGGTGTAGACCTAAAAGGACATTGTCTTGTTTGGTTTTTCATAGTTAAAGCTAAGTTAAGCATATAATCTAGACAAGGCCATCTCTCGTAATTTCTTTCGACATTCAACCCGTAAATTCACAAGAGTATTGATTGACATGCTTAACGGGTATGCCAAATTATATGTCTAAACATATATAGCAACATTCTGTTTCAGCACAAGGACCCACAATTTCACAAACCACTAAAACACTTTTACACCATTTTAGGCACAAAAGTAATTATATGTTTAGGCATTCAAATCATTTTCCAATCCAAAAAATCTCAAGGACGTCTAATTTACGAGGTTTGAATCTACCGTACACTGAGTCGAACCAGGTAAAGCTTTTACTTTTTAAGAAGTTGGCGTGACATGTGGTAGGTTTGATTGTGTGTTTTGGAATTATAAATCTCCTTCCAAGCCACAATGAAAATTATGCCATGAATTTCTTAACAAAATCTAAAAGTTTAGGAAAAAACACTCACTTTTGTTTAATTCTTTACGGTTAATGATATGTAATAGTAACGTACTTTATTATTTGTTCACTTATGAGATATAAACCCGAAAAAATACCATAATACCCATCAAACTTTCAAATTTTTATTCATTGTCATACGTTTTAGAGTCATTTCTTTGCACCGTTAGTCTTTTTGACTAACGATCGTTTATAATTAACTCAAAAATATGTTTTCTTTTTCATTTTTAATTACTTTTAAAATAAAAATTTATTTAAAGTTTTTCGATTTTTTATATACGTCTTATTCGTTGTTATATACTCTTTTATACGTTTCATAAAATGACTTAATTCTATATATAATATATTAAATTTAAATGTTTTTTTATACATTTCATATAACATATATATAATAAATATATATATATTATATATATAAATATATAATATTATATTTATAAAATGAGATTTTCGATACAGATCACTTTTTGTACAGAACCTACAGAACCATTTATAAACCATTAGATTGTTTGATCAATGGCTATAAATGAAGTGCCAGTTATGTAATTATTTAAAGAGTTAATTGCATAAATTCGTTCCCTGTGGTTTGTCGGGTTAACGGAAAATCTCCATAGCCAAAACTATTTTACGAAACTCTCCCTGTGGTTTTGACCCGTATCGGGTTTGGTCCCTTGACCACTAACTCTGTTAGTTTCACTGTTAAATATATATTTATAAAGCAAAATGACAAAAATATCCTTATCTTCAACCTCCTCCTTCACCATTATTCCAGACCACCCTTCTCAAAATTCCGGCCATGTAGAAAGTATTAGTTTACCATAATCAAAGCCATAACAAAACCTTTATACATTTCATCAAACCCAAATCAAATTTCAAATGTAGTAAAATTGCTAACTTAAAAACAACAAATACATATGCCAATACAAGAAAAAGAAATCATCAAGAACAAATATATATAAAACACATGCATTATTTGTTTCTTTTAGTCGAATTCATCAGAAAAAAAACACAAACAACCTCTTTCATTTTGTTAAAAGAATACATCTTTGATTTCTTTTCTTTACCACTGCTTAAGCTAGCCACTTTCATATACTTTGATTCTCTTCCATTAACAACTTTTCCATTAATAAAACAAATACATAAATCTTTTTTTAGCCATATACAAATTAGCCCAAATTAAAAAAAATCAAGATCCAAATACAAATTAAACAAAAAAAATCAAGATCCAAATACAAATTAGCCCCAAATTAAACAAAAAAAAATCAAGATCCTCTCTTTTATCATCAAACACTCTCGAATCCAAATACCAAAATAATACCCAAATTCAACGGAATCAAATGTGATGGTGTTCTTGTTCGTTGGCTTACCTAGGCTGCGGATGGTTGAAACAACAAAGGTCTTGGTGGCTCAAGTGGTTGTCGCATAAATCTTGATTCAAACAACAAAAAACCACATAAATAGTGGTGGCTCCGAGTGGTGGTGGCAGCGTATTGTGGTGCGGTGGTGGTTGCAAGAGGTGATGCTGTTTGTGGTGTGTGTGTTTGTTTGGTGTAGTAAGTGTTTTGTTTGGTGTAGTATGTGATCAGTTCACAACAAATATTGTTAATAAGATATGTGTTTTAGTTTGACCGTTAAAACTAACCCATGTTAATCAGTTCACAACTATTATTGGGATAAAACTAACCCATGACATAATTACCCTTACATGTGACTTGCACATGACAATTTTAACGGTCAAACTAACAGAAATATCCGTCAAGGGACCAAACCCGATACGGGTCAAAAGTTTGGGGACTGGATCCGTTAAAAAGTTTCGGTAGTGACTAATATCCGTTAACCAAACAAACATTTAGGGACGAATTATACATTAACTCTTAATTGAAAGATGAAACCATTGTGTGTAAAACTAAAAGGGTAATATAGGAAATCAACAATTAATATATCTAGAAACTGATCCACTCATTTAGAATTACAGATCTTCTTTATTCTCTTAGATCAGTTTTGGTTTTATATCTCGTTCTCTGTAACTCTATTAACCCTAGCCGCCCTTTTCATGTTCATACGCATCCATAAAAATTGACGACAAGAAGGAGGAACGATATGGCGTTTGTAACAGGTATATAAAATAAGTGTCCTAAATTCGTCTTAAAAGTATTTCGAAAATCAACAAACGATTTATTGTGGAAATCGTTTGTTTAAAATCGATGTTAATATAGTTTTCATATTCGTTTTTCATTGTGTATGTTGTTTCATTTTCTTAGTGATTTCCATTTTACTTTATAGATTGGTTCATATATACAAATCTGAAAAAAGGTACTCGGTGCATAAATGGTTCGTGCCGTAATTTATGAATTGATTTTAAGATGGTAAATAAGATATTCAAAGATAATGTGGGTCAAGTCTTTTTGAAGGTAATCCGTATCAATATTTTTACTAATGTGACTTTTAGATTAGTTCTTATGTAACGATCTTGAAGGAGGTAACCGATAATTTTTCATGCTTTTAGTTTTTTTTATTGAAGATAAGAAACTGACTCAATTAGTGAAGTTAAAGTTTGGTATAAACATGTGATGATTTACAACAAACACCCAATGTTAAGAAGTTTTGGTATCCATCAGCAAGAAAACAGTTTCCTGAACCTACGACAATAATTCGTGGTGAGTCTTGATTTAATTATACTGAATGTGAATACTTATTATTTGGTGGTTTTGCACACATTTCTCGTCTAAATTACTTAGTTAGCTTAACAAGATCTCCAACTGTTATTAGATGGTTATATGATATTGAAAGATAATGTCGGTCAAGTCTTTTTGTTGATATTTGTGGCTTGGAAACCACAAGTTGAATCAAACGGTTATTTGTTTACTAGTGTGACATTTGATTAGCATGTAAAAGATATATACCAAACTACATTAATTTGTTTAATTCTTTACCCATTTGTTTAAATTGAGGTCCAGTATTTCCTTTATTTGTTTGAATAGATTAAATTGTAATATAATGTTTGTCTAATTTGTTTGCTACGTTTGTACCAATTATATTGAAAGGGGGGTGTGACAAAAACTCTACAAGGTGATTTCGTCACAAAATGTTCTCGAAGCCGTGCATAAATGTTCAAGATAATTAAATGGATGCACTTACTTTTAAGATGGTGCCAAATGTTCTCAGTAACCGTGCATATATGTTCTCGAAGCCGTGCATATATGTTCTTGAAGCGTGCACATATGTTTTGTAATCTCTTGCTATTGTAATTTAGTTGTATTTCATTTGATATCAAAATTTGTGTATTGTATTTAAGTTTTTGCTATTTTTAAAATTAGAGTTTCATGTATATGTTTAATGTTTTTGTTTTAAAAAATTCAAAAGAATAAAAAATGTAAACCATAAACATAATGCAATTACCATTTAAAAAAAAATAGTTTTGATTTCTAAACCAATCTATGCAAGAAACATATGTAATTACAATATTTAAAAAAAAACACATATCACCCTAATTTCAGAAACCATGTATACATAAAAAGTATAAATTTCAAAAAAAAAAAATTCCGAAAATTAGGAAAAAAATGTTTTTTTTAAATTAAAAAATTCAAAAAAAAAGTCAATATGTTTTGACTATTATACCCTTTTGAATTAAGAAAAACATTTAATAATATACTAAATTTCTATTGGTACAAAGTGGTTCTGTTACAAAAAATGGTTTTGTATTGAATGGATCCTGTATTCGTACAAAACCTCAATTTTATTTTCAAAATCACTCACGTTAGGATCACAATAAAATTATTGTTAAGCATTGTTAATACACTCTAAAAATGTTTTTGCATACATGCATAATGATCTCATGAACAAAAGTCGAGATACATAATTCATATATATATTTTAACATATTTGGATGAGAAAAATCAAATTAAGGAGCGTTTGGGTTAACTCTTAGGTATTTATTTGGGTTAAGTCTATATATTACTAACGAACTTTCTGAAATTTACACATCTAGGTAACGAACTTTGAATATTACTAATATAGTCATTGAAACCGGCTAATTTATAACGATATAGGTAAGATGACATGCTAATTTTCCATGTGGATAAATGATTATATTTAAATTTCCACGTGGACTTTTATTTTCTTAAACTATTCCACCTAGACAATGTTAACCACTTCACTACTCCAACATCATTTCAAGACTCCTACATTAGACCAGATCATAAAGAAATAACAACCACTTGCAATTGTAATGATTAACAACATAGATCACAAAGAATCTATAAGGTTTTTGAAGAACTTATACAAATCTAGAAAAAACTTAAAATTTTTACAAGTTTTGAAGAAGACAATATTGAAAAAAATTCACAGTAGGTTATGATACTTTGTGGTGGTGATTGAGATTGACAACGTGGTTGTGGTCGACGGTGAGGGACGATGGTGGTGGTGATGCGGGTCAACGGTTGTTGGGTCGATGGTGGTGGTGATGCGAGTCAACGGCTATTGGGTCAATGGTGATGGGTCGATGGTGGTGGTGATGCGGTAGACGACTGTGGCTGAGATAGATGGTGGTTGTGACATTAACAGTGGTGGTGGTGGTGGTTGTGTGCGGCGTTGACGGTAGTTGGTGGTGGTGATGGTTAGTAGTGGTGGTCGACAGATTTTCAAGGTTGTTGGTGGTGGTGTGTTGTTTTATTTTTGAAGGGGTTAAATGATATAAGAGTTAATGAGGATGAAGATGGAGTGAGGAATGCACGTCATCACTCAAATAAGTCAAACATGATGTGGTATATTTGACTAAGTAGAAAAAAATGACTATATTGATAATATAATAAGTTGGTTACCTATATGTGTAAAATTTAAAAAGTATGTTGGTAATATATAGACTTAACTCACAAAATAGCTAATAGTTAATCATACTTTTTTTCAAAATCAGTGTATTTGTAATATTATTTTTATGTACATTTTTGGCATGTAGTATTAGAATGGAAATATCACGGATAGTATAGTGAAGTTGTGTACATACGGCAGTGGACAAAAAGAGTGTTATTTCAGAAAGCATGCATGACTAATACTACAATTGTGGAGTCATATGCAGTGTACCTCAAACACCTTCCGTATTTGAGTCTAATAAAGATAATAAAGAAAGATCAAGATCGCATTCATCATTGCTACATTAGCCTTAAATCATTTTTCTCTCTCTCCAACAAACTTTATCTTTAATTTAGTGTAGTAAGACAACCAACTTCACCACTAAAACCTACTTCATTTAAACACCAATACACTACCAAAACACACACACACAAAAACACACATTACACGACTCGCGGTCTTGGCATCAACCTAGTATTTGTTTTTTGCTTTTGAAGACAAGTTTTGGGAGGAGCATGTAATAAGGTCGACGTGTCTTGAGTGCCCCAAGACTCGGTCGTGCAGGCCTTATTACGGCCGGTCTTAATCATGTGTCTAAATTAGTATAAAAAACACTAGTTAAAGATTTTGAGGTCAATCATAATATCTTGTTGAATAGTTAGAAATGTATTTTTATAAGATCAATGTACTAATAAGATCTTATATAAGATCAATTACTAATAAGATCTTATATAAGATCACGATTTTGACCATAAAATGCTATCATATTATCGGCTCAACTTTAATTATGATACAAGTTATTGGGGTATATTTTTCTAGTCAAATGAGTTTAGATTGAAATGGGTGGTTTTAATTTTTAAACTTGTCTTAATATATAAAAAATGTTGCCTTAAAATAAGAAATGTGTGTCATGTTACAACCATCCGGAGTGGTTAAGGCACACTAATGATTTCAAAGAAGTTACTAGGTTCAAACCGCGCAAAGTATTTTTGAGAGTGGACACCGAAAGAGCTAAAGACGGTCACACAAATGTCAGTTAAACCGCATACATCTTAGTTAAAAAATAGATCTTCCCTAAAATAACTTGAACATGGAAGAGATGTGTAGCTAAGTTGTATTATAACATAGCTAAGGCCAAAGTCATAGTTGTATGATACATTAGACTAATAGTAATATTCTCATTCTCGAAGTTTATATCAGTTTCGTGTTTTTTTCTCTCTCTACCAATAACAAATCAATCACCAGAAACAAATTCATTAGATCTAATCCTAACATCTAATCATCACGGGCATCAATATGAGCATCACGAATATCTAATCGATCGTAATCGGTTAAGCTGATTAATCTTCGATTGCATTTTTGGCAAAAATTGGGTAGTTTCAGCGTTTAGTGTATTTTGCGACAGTTTTAGTTATTATTTCAATTTTTTTCTAAAAAAGCAACTTGTAATAGATTTAACTTAAACATTAATTAAGTAGTCAAGACTTACAAACACAAGTTAACGGGTGAGTTTTTGAGGTACTTCCATCCGGCAAGATTAAGAAGGTTTTCGTAAATTTGACCATCGTTGATCGTCGTTGACCACGGTTGACCTATTTGTTTGACCTTGTAACATTAATCGGCAAGGTTGATGGCCTTGTAGCGTCTAATCGGCGATTAATCAGCCTTGTAGACATTGTTTTGCAACACTGCTCTTATGCCATGCACTAAGGGTGTGCAGCCTGTGCCATTGCACAGGGGCCCCCTTTCACCTAGGGCCGCAAATTCTGAAGTTAACCGTTATATATACACATATAAACGTCAAGAAAGCCCATATCTTATATAATTATTATCCTATTTATTTGATATTTTGATGCAAATTTACTTTGAAGGCCCGCATTTTATTAATAAATCGTGCTACATAAATAATTTGAATAACTCAAAAGTTTTGGACTTTAAAGATCTTCAACCTCAAAATTTTAACTAGCAGTTAAATTATCAAACATTTGATATTTTGTATTACAACAGTAACATTCTAACATAATAGTACCGTATAGCATACATAAATTTGTTTATTATTGAAACGGCAGTCGATCATAATATTGTAAGCATCAATATAATCCTTGCACGTCATGTACACATTTGGAATCCATCGCCAATGTGTTTGATTTTTTTTTGTTGATCCCAATAGAATAGATCTTGCTTAGCTTGTATAAGCCTAAGCTGTATTGAATAAATCCGAAACAACTATGATAGAAACTTTGATTGTGAATATCAAAGACTATGCGGAATCTAGTCAATGATACTAAGAAGAATTTCAATGAAACAGTAATAAATAAGACCAATAACAAAACAGTTTACCAAACTTTCAGCCTCAATATAATACGAACACTCTTAATAGTGTTAGGGTTACAAAACCTTGAAGCTAATTGATATCAAAACAAACGATTTCTAGATATCTAACTCTATGCCCTAGGACCTCCTTTTATACACCAAGGAGTCCTAACTGGCTTACAATATTTTCCTAAGTTATCATGATCTTCTAAACAAATAACTTATACGTATCTTTTACAAAAATATCTCATACATATCACATAAGCAATCTTTATCTTCAATCAATCTTTATCCATTAGCAGTTGTAACTCTGTCAGCAGTTGTAACTTTGTACCAGCAGCATTAACTCTGAACACTAGCAGCAGTAACTTATGCATCAACAGCATTAACTGTGTACAAGCAGTAGTAACTACTTAGAATATTTTTTTCATTCTCCACCAGCAGTACTAACTTTACTCTAGCAGTACTAACATATACTAGCAGTTCTAAGTTACACTAGCAGTACTAAGTTTATACTGACAGTAGTAAGTAACCCAAACCTTTCTTCTTGAGCAGCACTAACTTTGATAAGAGCAGCAGTAATTCCAAACAGCCTTATGAAGCTTTTAATCCCAACATTTTGTCTAAGAGGGCCTACTTGTAATTACGGCACGGGGCCACCATAAATCAACGAGACGGCCCTGCGTAATGCAACCGGACAGGTGACCGAACACTGACAACCAAAAACAACTCCACAAAAATAAATTAAAAAACTAACCCACACACACAAACACTTTCATTTTGTTTAGTCTGTGTATTGACCAAACAATTCATTCTCAAGGGTGACCGACTGAACTGTTCGTTACTCATAGAGGGAAGACGCTTCGGTCGCCTCTAGACCGAACAAACCGGTGGGGTGGAATTACTATCAATCTAATATCAATCTAATGTATGACTTACTAACTTGTGCTAAATACAATGTTTTAAAAACCAGTTTTTAGATTGACCTGGTCGAGTCATCGGGTCACGGTTCAACCGGTTTAACCGGCGATTCAACAAGGTTTTTCGGCCAAAACCAGCTTCAGGTTCACAGTTCAATAGGTTCAACCGGTCGGATCAACCCGGTTTTAAAACATTGGCTAAATATATGTCAAACTAAGTTGAATAACATATTTGACTTACTAAACATCGATTGACTACCTTTTCAGAAAAAAGCAAGTGTACCTTCATTGAAGACAAAAACAAAACAATGTTACATAGTACAAAAAATGAAAGAAGCGTGGTTATATTTTTAGATGTGTAAACGATTTTATACAATGGGAATCTTTAAAACTATAATAAATAACACATAAAATGTTTATTTATCAAGAAAACGCATCAAATGATTAAATTTATACGAGTAATTAGATAGATCCAAAAAGTATGAACTGACACTTTTGTTTTCAATTACAAATATAGTAAATGGTCCAAAATTCCATACAAGGAAATGTTACCCATGTCTTGAAATGTTAAGTTTTCAATAATTTACCAAATATTGCGAGTCTCTCTATCATTTCC
>BQNB010015051.1:39326-73026 GCA_026074375.1 Tanacetum coccineum
ATGCTTTCTGAATGCAACTTCAAGATCAGAATCACAAAATTGCCCTACAGAGAATAGATTGTGTCCAAGTCCCTCCACGTAGTATACTCGTGAGATCACACTGTCACCAATAACATAATCTCCATAACCCATGATAGCTCCGAAGTGATCATTCTCGAATCTGACTGTCCCAATGAACTTTTCTACAAAGTTCTTGAGCTTTGAACGATTCCCCGTCATATGTTTTGAACAGCCTGAGTCCAGATACCAAAGGATGACCTGTACGACCTGCATTTGAAAACAGTCGAGTTTGGAGAGTTTCTCATTTCGGTTCCCCAATTTTTGTTGGGGTCCTGTTGGTTAGCAGATAGAGTAGAACATTTCACAGAAAGCTTAGTTAAAGGACACATTTTGCCTAAGGCAAATTTCTTTCCTGTGGGTCTCCATTGATAACCAATATCCGCAAATAGTTTGCCCGTTACTTTCCAAACCCGCTTGGTCTTGTTCAAACTGTTATCAGACAGCTTGCCTTTTGGTTTCCAAATCTGCTTCCCTTTATTCAAGATAATTTTAACAGTGGGGGTTGCATTCACTAAACTCAAAATATTAACAACACACGTTTCATGATTTGCAGAGTTTAAGCATTTGTTACACATTTTGCACACAGATTCAGAATTCGAATTAATAACAACACGCCTATAGCTAATGCTAGAATCAACCCGATTCACTTTTGTCCATACTGACTTATTTGTCCTAAGGTGGTCTTCTACTTTCTTCTTATTCTCCCTCTTAGCAGGCAGGATCCTGTTTCTCTTTGTATTGCTTCTAGGCTTTGATCCGCTTGCTTCAGTGGAAGTGTTTACTCCTGTAGAAGGAATCACAGGGATATTAGTCTGTTGAACTTTCTGGTGCACTTCGTGTTTCTGTGTGTTGCTAGATGAAGTTCCTGGTTTATCACTAAAAGTAACTTGCTTTTTCCTAGTTACAGGGGTAGAGGGAGCCTTGTTATCTCTTTCATTGAAACTTTTTGGGCAAGTGCCAATCACATATTCTAACAATTCCTGAGATAGCTTAGTGTATTGACAAGCATAGTTAAGTGCATTATCCAGTGGTTTAACTACTCTAGCTTCCTCTACAATCTCCCTAACTGTTTCTACACTCTCCTTAAGATGGCTGATATAGTTTAAATGAGCACTCCTATTGTTCTTAAGGGGATGCGGGATGGGTTTAACATCAATGGCATACATGCCAGGCGCAAGAACTTTTGGTTTGACAGAGTCACTAGTGACACAGGACACTTTGCTTTTCAACTGAGCCTTTAGACTCTCAATTTCATTTAACATGGTAGATGTCTTTTCTCTAGTGTGAACACGCGTAATCTTAATGGAGTCATACAATTCCTTGTAATGTTGTTTGACCTTTTCTAGTTCTACTCTAACGCATTCATTTTGTTCAATAAGAGCAGTGACATCTTTAGCATTATAAGTCTCACAACTCAAACTTTGGTCATTCCATTGGACTAGAAACTTTCAGTTTCTAATCACGGTTGTCCTTTTCTTGAATCTGATGTTCCAGATCTTGATCTTAAAGAATGAGTTAATTCGGAAGCTTCATGTGATGCTTTTGTGAATTTTTATTATCAAACTTTCTTGAAGATGTTGATACTTTAATTGCAAATTTAGGTATTCCTTTAAAGTTTTGATATAAGTTTTGACTCGTCATGAAACTTTAGACATGTCAGCTTCAGATCTAGACCACGTGATTTTTGCCACTTCATATCAGCAGTTGAGTCGACAAACAATTAAACAATCGATTCTCATTTTTTGAGAAGGTTTTTCTTTTCAATTTCAGCACATTGCTTGTTAAGTATTTCGTGTCCACTTCGTTATTATTTGATCCAAAAATTTCTTCCATTTCTTTATCTTCTTTAAAGAGGGTTGATTTGAAACTCCAACAAAGTGTTCTTTAAGAGTTTTTGAAAAATGGAATAACTTCAGTGAGGTAACATCTTTTCGTTTGCTTAAAACCTCTTCCCCCCTCTGTAATACCTGTTGGGGTGATTATAGTTTTGCAAGTTTTGTCAAATTCAGTTTAAAAAGTTGTGTGGAGTACATAAAGATTAATCTTCACTTGACTTCTTAGTTGGAAGATAATCTGGGACAAGCTTTGAAGGAGTATTGGGTGGATACAATGTCATGCTAAATTGGTTTTGGAGCTAGAGGTCTAGCTTTTTTCTGTTGTTGTATCTATGTACCAAAAATATTGTATCTAGGGTCAGATTTCTTTGGGGAGCAAAGGTTGCAAGAAAGTTCTCTTTCAAGTAATCGGGGGGGCGGGGCGTGCGGATCCAAAACTTTATTTTCACAACTAGAGGGCTTTGCATTTACCCCCCCCCCCCCACCCGATTCCTATTCTAGTTATCTCAGCTAACTCACGCGTATCTCTGGATTCATGTATGACAGTGGGTGTTTCATGATGGTTGTGAAAAGTACTAATGACCAGTTTACAGTAGCCGAACTGAGCTCTTGCTTTGCCACGAGCTGAGTATACGGGATTTTTGTAGCCTATTGCTACTTGTGCTTTTCATCATAAAATGATTTTTGGTCTTACACAACATGTGAACTGTTTTGAACAGTATGATTTCCCTGTTTTATATAATCTATCTTCAATCTATCTTTTAGCTTCTTTAAGTCCAAAAAACTCTTTCATGGAATATTGTCTTTTTTTTGATTTAAAATTTTTTTTTCAAAAAGTGTTACTTCTTTGTCTTTGACTTATAATGGTCAAATGTTAGAGTATCGGAAGTATAGTGCTGAATGATGTTTCAGATTTTAAAGACGTTACCTTTCTCATTTTTGGTACTGAGGTAATTATTCTCATTTGTTCATCAATTTTTCGTTCTCTATCAGTTAATTCACAATTTTGCCGTTTTCATTACTCCGCCGGACCAGTTCCTTATTATCTCGCAGTTCAGAGGTCACTGAGTCAATTAATTACCATGTATGGCTTATTTTCTTATCTTACTTGGTAACCTGTTTTATGCTTTGTCATCGCGGGAATTGAACAATGCATCATTTTGACACAGAAGATAACATTTCTTTGAACAACTGATCTATTCGTTGTCTTCCATATACTGTCATACCGAATAATATTACTTTACTCGTATAGTCAGCATCGGATGTCAACAAGTAGTTGTGTTGATCATCAGTTTTGCATTCGTGTACTTCATGATATCATCTAATGATTTACAAAGGTATCATGATCATGTACCTCAGAAGGAGTATTTGAGTCATATGATGTCCCGGCTTCATCGTAGATTCGATCTTCCGATGTGAGATTTGTCATGAACATGGTCTGTGTGATGGGACCCTCGTCAACATCAGAGTCGAATGCATCACATTCATTCAGATTCAAAAAGGACATGGTCCACATTGAGTGCCAAATCATTCTCGGGTGAATCATCCACATCATCATCAACGTTGGTAACCTGTTCTCCTGCAAGAAAACAAGACTGGTTCTTCATTCTAGTACATTCTGCACCACTCTCCTGGGCTTGCATTAGTAGCATCTTGTCCTTGAAGTAGTCTGAATCTTGAAGTCGCTTTGGCCTTGTACATTCTCGTGCTATGTGCCCTAGTCCGTTACAGTTGTAGCACTTGATGGGTTTCGCTTGACCAGGATTAATAATGCCTCCTCTGTTCTGACCTCCTACATTCCCAGCTACACCATTTCCTCTTGCATTGTTTCTCTGAAATGGTCTTCCTTGATTATTCGCATTGTATCTTCCACGGACATCTTGAACCACAACTTTCCCGTCTTGAACCATAGCTTTGTTCCTTGCATTAGACGACGCTCTAAGTTGATTGTTTGTTTGAGGAAGGTGTGATTTGTACGATTGAGTGAGGAGGGCAAGTGAGTTGGATAAACTTTCAATCAAGTTTTCTGTTGACGAACTTCCTGAGTCCATTTGAAAGTTGTCAGAAGGATATGGTTCTGTTGCGGATTGAGGAGACTTGGATGATTGGGTTGGATACTGCTGAACTGAGGCGTCCGACACTAGTGCCAACGGATCATTATTTGGTTGACTGAACCTTTCCATCATAATTCTGTTCTCATTCGCATGCACCTCATGTTGCTTCTAAAGTAGGCATTACAACTGATCAAAGGTTTGACTCTTTCAACCTCGGATAAGTTTGACTTCAGTTATGAATTACTTCCAATCAGTAACATGTTGTTCACAAACTTTGAGTTAAGCTGCATCCTGGGCATGGTCATCTTGATGTTTCTCATGTCATTAATGAGCTTCGTAAACCTAACGTAGTATCCTTGAATGGTTTCTCCTTTGATTTGACGGAAGTGTTCAAATTCATCGTATAACTGCGATTCCCTGTCATCCTTTGTTAACTCAGAACCTTCCAGAATCATCTTCACGTTTTCCCAAATGTCTTTGAGCGTTCAGTATGAGATTGATGAAGTGAGTAGATGTCACTTTGGTATACCTTGAAGTTGGATATTGGTTGCCGAATGTCAGCTATTATACCTTTCTCTTTCTTCAGCTGAAAGGTCGTTAAGGACCTCTAGACGTACTGGACCTTGTTGAACCGCACCCTCAGTTCCTCCAGTAATAACATCTGAGACCGTTCCCATATGAAATGGTCCTTCTCTGATGGACTTCATAATATTCTCTCCATTATCCTTTCCTAGACAGTACAGACGTATACGTTGTTGCCAAGATTCAAAGTCTGTTCTATCAAGCATTGGTGGGCGTGTATCAGAACCGGCACACTAGATGTCTTCTTGCATACTAGACATCTTTGTATTATTATGATATGATATGTTTTTGATTCGATCAATGATTAGTGAGTGTACGTTTAAAAGTGGTGAGGTTAACGTATTCGTATTTTGTTTTAGTGATATTAAATCCCGAGTTTGAAATATTTCAAATTTCTAAGACAGTAGCTCAACTCGCCGCCAGAGGCTACCAAACCGCTGCAAAGAAATAAGGCAACTCGCTGGTGGAATTTTATGGCAACTCGCCGAACACAACTCGCTGCCAAGCAACCCGCCGCGAAGAAGGTATAACAATACCGCATCGTTATTTTTTAATCAAACCCAGTCACGTTGAGTTTACAAATCGACAGAGTTCCTTTAGATATTTTTATTAAATACTCAACCCGCTGATACTGTAATTCAAACCGCTGGTAAAACAAACCGCTGTGTAAGGCAACTCGCTGGTAAGACAAACGCCAGGTAAGCCAACTCGCTGCTAGTAAACAACTTCGCCTCTTGTGGGAACTCGCCACCTAAGCAACTAGCCGTTCTTGCCGCTTTGTTTGTGTCAGGTTGGTAAGCTACTTACTATAAAATATTATATTTCTGCAAACCGCCGTGAAGGAAATTTATGCAACTCTCCACGGAAGGAACAACGGACTTTTATCAACACAAATCAACTTATAAATCACCTTTTGATACGATTTTGCTTGATTTACTTTTGCACAACACAGTACCTAAGCGTTTTAGCAACTAGAACACCCAAACGTTATCATACATACAACAAAATCGGAGGTCTTTAAAAATGAGCTAGAACTTTCTATGGAATACTTTTCGATCTAAAACAAGCATAAATCGTACATACAAGCGCTTAATTTCCCATAAGCTCTGATCCAATTGTGGTATATCCTATATCATAAAAACAAGGGGTCGATTCTTGGATTGGCTAGTTGTGTGTGTGTGAGAGAGAAACACTTGAAGAGTTTTGTAGTGAGAGAAAATATGTTTCTATTGAAAAGGAAATAATGAACTAGCTTTGCCTCTTCCAATGTTGGAAGAGGCTACTTATATGTATTATAATATATCGGGTTATTCAGTTACCCGAATTAATACCGAAAAAAACGTACTATTAACTATATAAACACGAGCTATAATAAACAGTAAAATACACGGGGTGACCGAGTCTTTTTCTAATATCTAACAACAAGTGTACTAAAGAGTCATGCGCATTATCCTTGTGATCTTGGCAATACATTCATAGTGATACTATTTTACAATAACGAATGGAAATTCTTCCAGTGTCAACATCTACCGGCACTGCGGTAGGTGACATGGGAAATCTTGTAAAAGATCAAACATGTGATAACTGGTAATCCAATGCGAACCAGGCTTGTAAATTGACGGGATACACCAAAATTGTTCTTGCTTACTTCACAGTGTGCATCAATGATTCACCTATATTCTTCTGTTATCCTTAGTTGTGTGGGAATCCGGATATAAGAACAGCTGTAGAATATCGAAAAGCTTTATTAGCGTCACTTGACGTGTCAGCTCTAGATAAGCCACACCTTCAGCTGGAAAACTTGTTAAAGAGATTTATTCATGAATTGAATCTTGATGACGCAAGTAAAATATTTATAATGTAAACCATTCCTCACGTAATCGGAGGTTAAAGTTACTGAAACTCGACGTGTAAACAAGACACTCGTCCATATATGTTGCTTTATTGTTAACCCTTATAAATGCAGGTACCGATGAAGGCGTAACTACCTCATTCTAGCTCCGTCATATTCATAGCCACATGCTCATACATCAAACATCAAAGATAAATGCATCATGCAAGCTCAAGTACATATCATAATACTCTTTAACTACTTTGATTATCAAGAACTTCCTCAAAGTCACCAAGAATAAGTTACCAGATCATTAAAGTCAAACAAAGAATTGTCACTTTACAAAAGATGTTAGCCTTGATGAAATAAGGGATAGTGTTATCTTTCAAGTCATGTATGAGCATGATGGTCGACAAGAGATGATGCAAGATAAGATCTCAGAACTCAAATTCAAAAGACAAAAGGCTCAAGATCAAAGATCACAAAGCATGAAGGAACAAAGTATACTATCAACAAATCAAGACAAGACACAGAGGGGAAAAGGCAAAAGCAATTAAAGTCAAAATCATTTAACAAAGATAACCTCTACATTGGGGGATATTGTTAGCCGTAGAAAGATTAAAGTCAAGCAAAAATGTAATCGTTTATCTTAGCCGGTGTCGGTCTTAGTTCGTAATGTGTTGTAATAGGCTAGACGGGTATACGGGCTTGAACATTAAGCTAATATTATATGCGTTTCGGGCCTCAAGCCTAACATAAGCCAAGTTTGACCAACGTAGGTAAACCTATGCGTCCCTGGGATTTAAACAGTACTTATATAAGAAACCCTCTCCTTCATAAGGAAGTGGGTATGTTGGTGACATTGTATTCACAATTTCAATGATAATAAAGTTTCCTTTCACCTTCACTGTTCTATCTCTAGTTTTTCACTTTCTATCTATATATATTCTTCCATGATTTAGCACTTTAGGTTGTGAAATGCATTAGTGTTTTGGGTTTCTATAATATCATCTTTACTAAATGGTTGACCAAATCAAGCCAATTTTGACTTTAAAGTAGCCAATCACAAGGCTTGGTTTTGCAGTTAAGCTCTCTCTTTAGTTAATAGAAAAAAATAGTTTTCTTATTTTGTTTATTCTTTGAAAATATGAAATATTAAATCTATAGAGGGAAATTATGTGACATTAGTAAAACAGATCGAATCGTGAGATATTGCATTAGAGATTGGTAAGATTTAAGGTAGTTGTGTTCAAAATTAGTTATCTAGTATAAGATCTTGCAAAACTGTTGTTAAAAGAGTTTTTTACAAACTAATGGTTTTTAAGAAATATATTTACCATTATATGGCATGTTCAATAATATTGACATTGTATAGTGTTATTTTTTAGTTTTCTTTTTTACTTTTAGTTTCAATTTATTTATTCAAAACATACATAGATATGATCGAGCAAAAGAAAGGGATTTTGCACTTCTAATTGTTTAAAAAACATCAAATATCACATGTGATTTTTCCATCATATATATTACAAATATATGATATCAAAACTTGCTTTTTCCAACCCACATAGTATTGTTAACATGCTTATGAGTCCGAATAAGGTAGTTGTGTCCAAAATTACTTTATGTTGACATGCTTATGAGTCCGGATAACGTAGAGCTTAACAGCTCTAATTACTTCTTCATCTTTGTAATAATATTTTCTAGCTGACGAGTGAAATCATATTTGCTCACTGAATGTGATACGTTTGAATTATCAACCGTAGCCATATTTATTCCCTTAATAATAGTAAAATTAGAAGGTACGTGAAATTCATTAACAGTCATCTCCATTCTCATTTAGTGCTTCAAATTTATTTCCAATTATGAACTTCATCTATATCAACAAATCGGTTATTTATTTCATTGTTCATAACAACTATTCTTGACAATGTATCGGAATCCTTATTACAAATCATATCCAAAATGGAATTCATATGGCTCATCCTTTTTTTTCTCTTGCAAACCAATAAATAAGCATAAACGCCAACTAGCAAACAACTATTACCGTAGCTAAAGTCATAAATAAAGCATGAACGTCATTATCGACTAAGTAAGGACAAGATAAGCCAAACATCAATAGCATACAAGACCTCTTTAAATAGCATGTTCCTTAACAAATGAAATTGACATTGAACAAAGGCTAAACTAATCACTAACTAATTTTACAAATCAATTCTATATACATAGCTACTCATACATACACACTAGAGTTTTCAACGTTAAATGCGTGTCCACAATTCGAAAACTGTTAGATTGACAAAACCCGTAACTTAAACTTTATTAATGAAATCAAGATATTAATTAATAAGCTAAGCAAAATTAATCTGCATAAGTATCAAACTATATATTTAAGAGAACTATTTTTAAGTAAATGACTCATCAGTCACCACATAGGGGTTTCTTTTCCCTTGTTTACGATTTGTATTTTTTTTAGTAAAGGATATCACAAATAGAGGTCTATTTTCTTATTAAATTTGGTTAACTCATACATGCAATGAATAATACTTTTAAGTTGCCATTACATTTGTCATTATTTTTCTAAAAGCACTTAATTATTCAAAACTAATTGTTAAAATAATTTCAATATCCAATTCATGCTCACAAAAAAACATAGTTCGAAATTCTTTTAATCACTAAACGCATCAAATGAAACCTATTTTAGTTACTTAGTGATTTGGTTTTTGATAAATTTAACAAATAGATGATTAGGCATTTTGATAATACTGAGCATCAACATTATATAATTAAATCTGATTATAATTTATACTTATTATTGATAATTAAGTTATATTTGGATTTGACTTGTTGGCATTTATGTTTATTTGTTTGTAATTATAGTGTGTCTATTCTAATGACCTTTTTGGGACGGTTGGTTTGCAAATTTTAAATCCTTAATTTTGAAACACTGTTGATATTTAAAATATTGGAGTTTTAAATTACTAATTACTTAAAATACGCTTTCATGTTTAGTTAGCATATAAGACTATTGGTCAAAACAAAAGACTCTTCTACATTTCATTATCACAAAACATAAATTGTGTCATCAGCCCATACCAATATTTTATGTTCTTTAGAAATAATACCTCAATCATATTCTAATTTTATGATCTTCAAGAATAAAACCAAGATTTTATGACTATATCCAAAACTAGCACAGCTAGCATGAACAAAAAAACAAAACCACAACAATGAAAGAAACCTAAAAATAAGAAAGACCACGAATATAAATCAAGCAAAACTGGGCCAGTGACCATCTTGACACAACCAATACACTGGATAATTCAGTCTAAACACAGAACATAAGAATATATATCTGTAGCAGGCATATTGCAGACCTGCATATGCAAACCTGTATTCCCAAACAGCCGATCCACATGAACAGACAATCTAAAAACTGCAGTCCCAAACATTAACTCCGAAAACAGACTACACCAGCTGAGACTTAACTATAGAATCTTCAAACTCGACAGATTGGATAAAGAACTCAAAATCAAACAAACATCTATTAAATTTCGATTTCTTCAACAAAAGAGTAATTCTATCAGATTTCGATGGAAGTGAAGCCAAATAATATAGAAGTAATCAAATTTATTTGAGATATGTAAGCAATCAAATAAATCTTATTAAAGGAGAGTTAAAGGTATAATAGGATTAATAGATTAACGGAAAAAAAGTAAAAGATAGAGGAATGAAAAAGAAAAAGGGGACTGTGTTTATTTCCTTTGGAGGGCACTTTGTCCCTACTTGAACAAAATAAAACCGTGTTTTAATTTCACTCTCAACCTAATGAATTGATAAACCATCCTTTTTTTGTGGGCCCAGATATGTAAAGCCTTCTTATTTTTTTCTACCAAACACGATTTTTAGAGGATTTAAAATTGAAATACAACAAAACCCCACAAATATTGGTGAACCAAACAGCCCCTGAGTTATTTAGGGGGTGTTTGTTTCAGCTTATATGTGGGCTTATGAGTTTGTTTGATTTCGGCTTATATAACATAAGCCTCAATTTTTCGGTTTATTTTGACACTTGTGGGTTTATATAAGTTTATTACGATATACTCCGTAATAAACTTATATAAGCCCATAAGTCTCAATATAAGCCAACAAATTGAGGCTTATGTTATACAAGCCGAAATCAAATAAGCTCATAAGCCCACATATAAGCCGAAACAAACACCCCCTTAGTGATTTGGTTTCAGTAAAACGTTAACAATATTGCGATTAGCATTGTGTATAATTAGTATTGAATTACTAGCTTTCAACAATATATAATAAAACTGATTATAATCATACTATATTATGATAATATAATTATATTAGAATGAATTGTTACATTACAGTTAATAAATAGACGATTAGTATTGTTATCATTAGTATTTGCATTACTAGCATTAACAATATATATAATAAAACTGATTATAATTATACTATATTATGATAATATAGTTATATTAGGATTGATTTGTTGCATTAAAGTTCATTTGTTTGAAATTAAGTGTCTATTTCTAATGAAACCTTTTAGTTACTCAGTGATTTTAGTTTTCATTAAAAGTTAACAAATAGGCATTAGCATTGTTATTATTAGTATTTGAATTACTAGCATCAAATATACAATAAAATTGATTATAATTATACTATATTATGATAATATGATTATATTAGGATTGACTTGTTACATTAAAGTTCATTTGTTCGAAATTAAGTGTCTATTTCTATTTTGTCTTACCACAATATAAGTGTCAGCTTTTACGATCTAACAAATTAAAACGTTTTCAATAAATATTTAAATTATACTACGAATGATAAAATAGTCTACATGTCCGAATCAAATGTTTATTGTTTTATAGTGTCAACTTTTACAATTCGATCTGATTAATCAAAATGTTTTGAAGAGTAATAAAGTATTTTATCGATGAACAATGCAATGAGTATTAATTTTATAAAAGTGTTAAGTCTATTTATTAGAAACGTGCTTTCTAAAATATAACATCTAGTAAACCAACTTATTTTATTACCAATCTAACCATTCAAACTTGTTGTTTTTGGAACAATTATACTAATATGACCGGATTCATATTCACGTCATTAAAAATATTACACGTCATTTATTTTGTAATTTTGTTTTTTATATTTGAATAATAAACATTATGGCTGTTTTGTTAAGTTATGGGAACCCATTCTTATTTACCCGACACAAATACCCTTGTAAACAAGGAAGTTACTTTTTATCACAATAATCCCCCACATCAAGAATCCCCAATTCAAGAACCCTAATCATCTTTCATTTTTCTCTCACTATCTCATCAAAAAGTACCCAACAATATCAATGTCATCATCTTCCCTCGTCAAAATTTTCATCAAAAAAATCATCTTTCATTTTAGCAACCCTGAAATCACCACCGGCATAACTTCGAGTACTTTAACAACCCTCGAATCAATTGTTAGATCTAGAGATCGTTTTATTAATTAACACAATTTAACTTTGACTTTAACTTAAATTAACTTTTAAAAATCACAACTTTAATTAACACCCATGTTGTAAATTTGACTTACAGATTTATCAAAAAGATGGATTTGACTTTGAAATATTCGTTGGTTTAATTTTTGGGTTGGTAGAGACAAGAGATATCAATATTACTTTGACTCTCTTTGCTATTGATTACGCCATCATGATGAATAACAAACTCATCGTCGTCGACGTAGTCATCAATGTCGAAGTTATACCTAACGTTATGTCGTCTCTAGTCGGAGCTGCGACGGTCAACGACGGGTGAGGGGAGGTCCGATCTGTGCTGTTTAGTGGTGGTCTACTTCATCTCTTTTTTTTATTAATTTTTTGTTTGATTTCGGTTGATATCGAGTTTGGAGTTTGTGTGGGGTGTTGGATTTCTAGAAATATTTCATATTGATTTATAAAGATTGTTATAGAATAAAGATGATTGTGTTCGTGTGGGTTCTGGCTTTAGGTAACATCGGATAATTCTTAATAAAAATAAAGAAAATTTTATGTTATATATTTTCGGGGAAGAAGATAAAGGGTATATTATTCATTTAGACACTTAAGCACGAAATTAAAGAAAAAAAAACATTTTAAGATGACGTGGAATATTTTTTACCCGCTGAACCGGTAACAAGTGAAAAAATATGACAAAATCTCTAATATCATAACATATTCAAATGTTTTGAATGGTTAGATTGGTAATAAAATAAGTTAGTTTACTAAATGTGTATATTTTAGAAAGTACGTTTCTAATAAATGAACTTAACCCTTTGCAAAAATATATGTCTTTTCTAGAGTAAACATTTAAATTAAGATGGAAACACAGATATTTATAATTTAAGTATTTTAAAATAATATATCACAATATATTGAATATAACATATCACATTACATTATATTATATAACTTGAGTGATGAGAAATATTGTTTTGAGTATTTAAAAAACTATGGGGTCTAGTGATGTCTTATAACATGAGTGATGAGAAAGACTGTTTTCTAGTTAAGTTTATAAAAGAAAAAACTAAAATGTCAACACTTTTTGCTATAACATCATCATATAACTCATTTCGCATCTTGTGCTCTAATAAAGAAACAAAATTTACATAAGAAAAATGATTTGCATGTCTAAAACAGTAAAACATGAACCTGAGTTTATACCCAGAGATTTGATTGACGCATTTAAAAAAATAATTGATGAAAAATAATAAAAGAAAATAAGTCTAACACATTTGTCATGTAATAAAATAAAAAAAAAAAAAAAAAAAAAAACAAAAAAAAAATAATCTAAGATGGCACCTTAATTAGATATAAATTTACCTAGTTCATCAATACTGGCTTGTAACTCCAAGTGTTTTGTTAAGCATAAAATCAATTGGCTTTACATAATAATAATACTAGTAGAAATGAACAAAATTTACATAATACTACAAGTGAATATCTATCTATCTATACTACATATAAAGCATTTAGCCTCATTTCTTGAAAAGTAAAAAGTGAAAACTGAATCTATTTATGGAATGAATTTTAGTACAGGAAACACACTAAATTGTAATAAACACAAAAAACTTGTAACATTTGACTTTCAACTGAAATGGAAGGTCTTTAATAATTTCGATTGAAAAATGGAAGGTCTTTAACAATTTCGGTAGAAAAGGAAGGTGTTGGTTGTCATACACACACCATGGATAATTTCGGTCGGAAAAATGGAAGGTTTTTAATAATTTCGGTAGGAAAAGGAAGGTGTTGGTTGTCATACACACACCATGGTTGTAACATTCCGTATTTAAGGTCGTTATTTATTCCGAACTTTATTTCTATTTTCATTTTTTAAGAAAGTCGTTAATTTTACGTTTAACGTTTAGTAAAGAATTTTCAGTACTTAGCTTTTGTTTGAGCCGTGTTTTATCAACGTTTCATGAGTTTTAGAAATCTATTCCGTCTTCGTGCCTTAAGTTGTTTAATAATCTCATAATATTCCTGATGATTATAAATTACCCATTTTCATTTTCCATGTGTTTCGCCGTGTACGAAAATTTCTGCTTTAACTCCGCGTTTACCTTTAAACACTTACCCACTTTATTTAATTATCCTTACTCTATACTTTAATTAAATACTTATAACAAAAAAAAGAAAGAAAAATATATACTTTTCAAAAACCAAGGCCCTAGGCCGGTTTTACCCAACCCAACACACAACCTCTTTCTCTTTTCTATAAACATAATCATACTTCTCATTTTCCTATACATGCAAGTCATTTTTCATCTCACCTAGTTTCAAAATCCTCTCTTTCCTTTTGGTCCCCATTGCTGCCGATTCTAGCCTCACCACCACCACCATCATACAAAATTTTCCTACTTCTTTTAGGCATCATAACACCATCCTAAAGCCTCTTGCAAAGTTTGGTGCAATTTCTTGAAGATTTGAAGGAGTTAGGGCTTGTTTCTTGATGTTTTCTTGAAGGGTTTTGATTGGGGTTTTGTTGGAAGAGTATTATCATTATTAGAGAAGGGTTAGAAGCTTTTAATCTTGGGTTTAGAGGGTGTTCTTTGGTTCGAATTCAGCCTTTGTGCAAGAAGAGTATTTGGTGTTTGATTCTCTAGCCCTAATCTTTCTTTTTGTAAGCCCTATCTTTCTTTTATTAGCCTTACCTTTTTATTTCTTGTTTTCTTTGATTTTCATCCATGAAAATGGATGTTTAAGTTCTGAATATATATGTGTGATTATGTTCTTGAGGGTGTTTTAGATTAGTATGGCATTGCAAGTGGGTAGATGATGATTAAAATGAAGTTTATAAAGGTTTTAAGTTGAAATAATGGGACTGTTTTGAAAATAGTAGCAAAACGTGTGTTTATCTAAAAATATTTGTCCTGGAGCCTATGACTAAATTACATGACTGGAAAGATACATGTCTTAGCATCATATGATAGTTGGATGCTCAACCAACTCCTTGGGATGAGTGAATTATGGCCAAAACAAGAAACTAGGTCAAATCTGGACATATGATTAGAATACGAGTTAAACTCCAAATTTTTGCCATAAAATAATAGATCTTAAAGATTGGGTCAGTGGTAGACATCTTAAGGAAGTCATAGCCTTTGACCTCACCTTCATTGCTATCATGGTTAGGGATTTATGGCCATTTTAGTAAAGGGTAAATTTTTTTGAAACTTTCTGTTTTGGATAACCAGGGGTAAAATAGTCTTTTCACATAGTTACGAAACTTTGTAGATTATGAGGCTGACATTTTTAGAAACTAGACTCAAATAGTCTTTCCAGGAGTGAAAGCCTCACATATAGAACATTGTGAGCTAGGGATATGAGAGTTAGCGAGGATATGAGACCATGAAGTCGAGTTAATCAAGAAACTAAAGTTTTTACGCTCTTAGTTAAAAATGTAATAAAAAACGTATCGTACACGTGATAAATACAATTATAGCCTGAAACTTAGTAGATGTTCCATTTGATTATAAGGGACCATGGTCACAAAGTCATTTTTGGGTTAAAAAGGAATTGGGGATGTTTAGTGGACATGCATGCTTGCTTTATCTCGGCCACAACCTACCCCAAAACACATCTCATGATCACATGTTTAATTTTTTACGTATTGTTACTTTCTACGTACTAAGTCGCGTCACTCCTATAGGTTGTCAGTGATTGTTGGTGATCTCTCTCGATCTATATACTCATCTTCTCAATCTTTATCGCTTATTTGACTTACAGTGAGTTCATAGCCTCGCTTTTCAAGTATTTTTCTTAAACCCCGCGAGGGAGATGCATGCTAGTTTTTATAAAACGAACACAAGTAGTTTTCTTCTTGTATGCTTGGACCGTATATGTGTAAATATGTGTTGCTTGAGTAGCTTTCGTCATAAGACCCCCCAATGTGACGCCGTCAAACTATATGATGGGTAGCCGCTCATACAATTAATGCCGGGCCTTTTTAAAAAAAAATTTGGGCTTGAAACCGGTTCTGGTTTTGGAGTTTGAATCCGAAATGTGAGCACTCCCAATGTTACGAAATATTGTATGGAGATTTAAGTAGAAGTATCGGATGAAAAAGATACTAGCTGGGGGCATTCATTGTTTTATTAATTGATTATGGATTTTCGTAATGGGGGATCGGTTTTTGGTCGCTGAGCTCAATGCAACTGTTGGTTATTAGCTTTGTTGATCAACAAGTCTAATGATGCTTTATGAATATCTTAATGCTTGTTTGTGTTCAACCTTCTTTCTATGTTATTACTTATAAAACCTATGAATTCACTCAACCTCGTGTTGACTTTTTAGCATGTTTCATCTCAGGTAATTGAAGTCTAGAGATTTGGAGGCAATAAAGAGGAGGATTCACGCTAACATTTTGTGCATTACTTTAAAAATCCATTCCTTAACAAAAACTTAATTTAGTTTGTTAAAATCAAACTTGTTTTATGTATGGTAACGATCTCTTGGGACTACGCTTTTGAACTCTGATAATAATGGAATGGAATGGTTGTTTGTTTTTAAAATGTCTCATTGAGTCGTTCTTTATATCTTATGACTATTGTACTATTATTTAACACCCAAATTGTTGGTTCCGCTGCGTGTAAATTTGGGGGTGTTAAATAAACAGTGCTAATTATGCAGGCCATCCGGCAGCTATAAGTAAGGACTCCTGATGGACAGTCAATGGAAAGTAATGCTTCATTGTCAATCTTCTTGGTTGGTGCTTCTTTGGACATCTTTCAAATCTTAATATTTGAGCTCGAGACAGAGGGACGATACCTCTTTTTGAATGCAGTTACGAACGAATTATGTTATCCCAACAACCACACACCTTATTTCTCATTCATCCTTCTTTACTTATTTTCTGAGTCAAATCAGGTGAGATAACTTTATAATCACTGCTTAATCCATATTTCATCTTTTATCACATTGAATATAAACACACAAAAAGGTGGTAATCTTTACCGAAAAAGCTTATTATAAACCAATGCAGGAGGCCATCCAAGAACATATTACAAGAGTACTATTAGAGCGGTTAATTGTCATTCGACCACATCTTTGGGGTCTTTAGAGAACCTGAGGACCTTTTAGCCTCGAGCTAGAAAGTTTCATTGACTTCCCAGCTAGGCCTACGCTACGATCCGTGAGTTTATAAAAGGTTTCTCCCGCTACTTTTTAAAGGATTGCTTATTAATTTTGCTTTTAAACAACTACTTATTAGCTGTTAAAGCACAAGTGTGTAGCTTCACTTATTTTGTAAGAATATGCAACAAAACTCCTAAATATGTCTTTAATTCTATCTCAAATAATAAAACTAGCTCCTTACTTTATTATCATAAGCAGTTTCCATGGAAATGAAACATAAAAACTGCTTAAAAATATAAGTAGAAAAAGTAAGCAATCCCAAACACCATCTTGCTATCTTTTTATATTAAAAATTATATGCTTAATTATTTATGTTAGATGCTCATATTTCACAATGAAGGAGTACGTAATTTATGTATTGTTTGCTTAATTTGTTGTTAAAGATGTTACGTTGTACATGTAAAATTAGTCATTGCCTCACGAAATTCGTGCTTGCCAACTTAATTTCATATATCTTGTTTTGTTTCAATGCTTGACACGATGGACTAAAAGTCTAAAGCTGATGGACTTACCCTATATTTTACAAATAATACTACCAAAAAAACATGAATTATATGATATTTAACTTTTGACCAAGACATTATTCAATAATTTTAAGGCTAACTAACATGACTGCATTTTGTATGTACATGCAAAGGTAAACAAATGGTTTTAGATTACTTCAACCAGTTTGACCAAAAATCAAGGTTTACCGAGGGGTTTCCATACGTGAAAAAACATATTGTATTGGACTGATCAGATTTATTACTAGCTTTACGTGATGTTATGAAACATATTGGTGTAGTTTTTTTTATTAATCAGTTATTTGTTGTACATTGTTAATAACCCGTGTAACAATTTCCTTGTATGCAGATGGAGACAAGTATTGCTGGCGAGCTGTACTTAGATATTGGGTAACAAAAAGCGGAATTGGGTCAAGCATCAAATGCTCAAGTTAAGGAACCCCGATCATAAGGTATAAACCTTAGGTTCTCACTTTCCTTTAAGTTTTTACTTATACTAGTTATATATTTCATGCATCACGTTAAAGTTAGATGACACTATGACAGTTAGATTGTTAGAAAGCAATACAACTCAATCAAGACGTGTCTGTTGAGTCATTTCATCCAAATTTATCTCATATATTCTTTCATTGTGTTTCACAGGAATTATAGTAATAAGTATCACTTCTACAACTTAAGACCTCTATTCCAGTTCTGTTATTTTTTTTAAAGTTTATTAAAATCTACTAGTGTTTTTATAACAAGTGTGAACTTTTTTTTCAATGGCAAGTGTATGTAATTGATCTCTGCTAGTTTTCTATAAGCTAAGTTTAAGCCAACACCCTAGGGGTTTTAAACTGCTTCTTACTGTTAGTGTCCATCAATGTTGATGAATTAGTTGATAAACATCCACATAGTATCCAACATAAAATACTGAGGTCTTAATCTAAAGACCATTCAAATCATGAATTTAGTAACTCGTTTGCTTAGCCAAAGTTTTGAAGACACAAAGTTTCTTTTAAACATCTTCTCTAGTTGTTCTGATTGCTTGTTCATTGTATCTTATTTATTTTGAAAAGATTGTTGGTTAATTTCTACCTATCTATCATATCTTACATTTCTCGAGTACCCATAGTTGATGACTCGGTGTTAAAATATAAAGGGTCATATAATATGCTTGTATCAGATTAAATCCCTTACGAAGTATGAAACTATGAATTATGTACAACGATAAAACAATTTGTATGCGTGGTTGTTAAAATATAGAGGGTCATATAATAAATGTGATGTAGTAGGTGGTCAGTTATCGCGTATGAGGTTGAATTAGATTAGCGTAGGTTACGTTATGTGCGTAAATGAGATTGTATTCTTGGTTGTTTTTTTGATGCACTTGAATTGAACTATGATGCAGTAGATGTTCATTTGTAGCGTATAAGGTTAAATTAGGTTAATCGTAGGTTGTGTTATGTGCAAAAATGTGTTTGAATGCTTAGTTGTTTGTTCGATGCAATTGATTTAGAACTGTGATGCGGTAGGTTGTAAGTTATTGCGTATAAGGTTGACTTAGGTTAAGCGTAGGTTGCCTTATGTGCCTAAATAGGTTTGTATGTTGGGTTGTTTGTCTAATGCACTTGTCATTGAACTAAGATGCAATGTAAACTAAATTATGCTACATGTAGGTTGAATTATGTGCCCATATATTTTTATTTGCTTGGTTGTGTGAACGACGACCTTGGTTTTGAACTATGTATATGGCTGAATTATGATATGCGTAGGATGTATTATGTTCGAGAATGTGCATGTCTTCTTGGTTGTGTGTTTGATGCACATGGTTTTGAAGTGTGATGCACAAGGGGTGAAGTTGTCAGCGTATAAGGCTAATTATTAAGACTGTTGAAATAGACATCCTGTGCAACATAGATAATGGTATCGATGATGTACAACTAAGATAGGGTGATTATGCAATGGTGCTGGTAAGTATAACTTAAATGCCAACAATTGTTTTTACTGCAACATAGTGTTATAACTAGTGCATTAGTTATTTTTTGTTGCATCATAGTGTTATAACTAGTGCATCAAAGAAAATAAATTAATGTAATAATATTTCATAATTTTCACAGATTGGTGCATTTATAGACTACCTAGAAAGAAACACATACCCAAAATGCCTCGATATTTTAAATGGCCGAACCTAAGCACGTAAAGTTGCCTTGGAGGACAATCTACAAGGGTGTTAACTGTGGTGAATTTGTGATGAGGCATATCGAAACATATGTTCCGCGTCAATTACCTAGCAAAGATGATACTTATCAGTTGTAATGAGAAAAAAAGGCAAAGATATAGAAAGAAGCCAAAGCATACGTGAAAAAGCAACCAAAGAGTTCTAAAATTTTAACAAATAATGATGTCAGATCAAGATTTGTTGAAAAATACTATGGATTACTGAATGTTTAATACTATGTAATGTATCTCTTCATGAGCATAATATTTTTTAAAAATTAAGTACTTTTGATTACTGATGATCCTGAATGAGCATAGATGCACTAGATTATTAATTATGAGTCATTAAATTTATCATTATGATGTACTAAATTATTAACTATGATGCAATAAAAATACTAGTGCATCACCAAATATGAACAATGTGTTGCCTTAATTTTGATGTACTAACAAATATTGTGATGCAGTAACAAAAACACTTTGATGCACTCAAATAACAATGTGATGCACTGGATTTTGAATTTGATGATGTAATCTTATAACTATGATACATTGGATATATAAACCAACATAGTAATGCACCGGGAATAAAACTATGGTGCACAATAATTTAATAGGGATTCACCAAAATAAAACTATAATGAACTAAACAAAATAAACACAAAAGATACAATATGATATTTGATAAAACTAAGATATTTTTTTACTGCATCATAGTGTTATAACTAGTGCATTAGTTAGTTTTCGTTGAATCATAGTGTTATAACTAGTGCATCAAAGAAAGTAAATTAATTGTAATAATATTTCATAATTTTCACATATTAATGCATTTATTGACTACCTGGAAACAAAAGCGCACCCAAAATACCTCGAGATTTGAAATGGCTGAACCAAAGCACGTAAAGTTGCCTTGGAGGACAATCTACAAGAGTGTTGACTGTGTATTTGTGATGAGGCATATGGAAACATAAGTTCTGCATCAAGTACTTAGCAAAGATGATACTTATCAGTTGTAATGAGAAAAATAGGCAAGGATGTTGAAAGAAGCCTGATATGTGTTTAATCACATATCACTTTTCTTTGTAAAAATGAGCTTAAATGACCAAAAACAAATGGAAAATACATTGTATATGTCTATTTTATAATTGTGTTATGCAGGTAATAGATATATCAAAAATGAAGCCGAGGACGTATTCATTTTTAATAGGTCAACCCGTACCCGTTTTGTGGGCCGATTAATATTTGAAGTATACCAAGCCCTTATCCAAAATATTAAGCCTAATATCAAATGTCCAAAATCCAAACCCAATTTAATTAGTCCAAGCCCAAGTAATAAACCCAAACCCAAACCACAAAAACCTGGTCCAAGTCAAAGAGATAAAAAGGCGCTCAAAAATACTATTCATCCATCCCTCCTATTTTTACACTGAGATGAGATAACACAGGGTAACTCACTCTCCTCACACACGCATCCCATCCTTTCTAGAAGTCCAACGTGGCGCCTCTGACATCACAGTAGGTACGTTGGCAATCCCAAGCTCTCCCATTGGTTGGACGGACATGGAAGTGATCCAAGGGCTCAAATGGATGAATTTGGAATCAAGGGCTTGGATCAGAAGCTCAAGGACGCTCCTCTTCTTCTGGATCCTTATCTCCTCAACTATAAATAGAGAGTGTAATCACACAGAGAGGATATCTAGTTTTGAGTGTGTTTTAGCTTAAATTTATAGCTTATTGTATTTTTACTTATTGTATTTCTCTTTTAAAGTTTGTAAACGGTTAATCATTAATAAAATTTCAGTTTTCCTTTAAATTGTGTATTGAATTCGTGATTTACTCTTATGCAAATTTGTTTAAAATGAGTTTGGATTTCACCTAATAAGCTCAATAAGCTCCCAATTACCTAATAAGCTAGTTATTATTCAGTTAAGCTTATTTAAAGCTTAATTGAATAAGCATTCATTCAAATCGACTTAAAAAAGTATAATAAGCTTAACGGAAGATATGCCATAAATGGAGGGCTTATGGGACCATACCTAGCTTCATGAAAATAAGTGGAGCTTGTTGATTAGCTTCTTTAAGGGCCTTTATATGTCGCATTGTTTTGGCAAATGTAAAAAAGAAAAAAAAGACCTGGTTGTTCACCTTTTTACTTATTTTAGCCTAATTTCTTAGTTGAGCTTATCAAACTGCTATTGAGCTTAATACGTATTGTTATGGCTATTTATATCTTAAGTAGCTTGAGTATATGTTAGTTATTAGTTTGGATTTAAGTTTGTTGTGGATCTGTCCTATTTTAGATTTAAAAGCTTTAATCTAATGTTAATACAAGTTAATTTTAGATAACAAAATTGCTTATTAGTTTAGCTTATTATTAAGTGCTTATTTTTCTAATTTTTTTGCTTATTTGTCATTATTAATCTTAGATCTTCATCTGTTTTCATGAATCAAAGCTTATTAAGGTCTGTTTTAGCTTAAAATTAGAATTTCTAGTTTTAAAGGGGTGTTTGGGATAAGCAGATTTAACATGATAAAATTGTGTTCAGTCTGACTTAGTGATCAAATTGGTTTTCAAAAGCTTTAATAAAGTTTAAATACAAGTTTTCATAAGCTTAGAATAGGTATTGTTAAGTTTGGTAGTTTGATTTGTCATATCTCAAGTCTGCTAGCTTTAAAGTTGTTCTAACAGCTTAGTTGTTGGATTCATAAAAAGTAAGCTTAAGTTGTAGTTTTTGTGTCCAAAATTTGGTTTCTCATGTATCAATATACATCTGTTTTGAGTTTGTAGTTTGTGGGATAGCCTTTTAAACATTTTTAACTCAAATTCAGTCAAGTCTAGTTTGTTGGTTTGTTCTTAAAAGTCTAATATTGCATATCAAATGGTGGTTAGAATATAGCTTAACTTTGATTAATTTTGAGCATTTTTAGACTATTGTAGTCTATTTTCAATCTGTTTCTAGTTCATAGTTTGTCAAAAGTGTTTTTGAGTCTTAAAATTCAGCTGCAAAAGAGTCATTTCATCACAAAAATTCCAAAAAAAGAGTAGAGTAAACTGTCATTTTCATCTTGTCTGTTCTAGCTTATTTCCTTATATGATTTACTTAATTCCAACTTATTTGTGTTATTAGAGTCTAATCCTTAATCTGTTTTTAGTTTTTAGCTTATTCCTAATGCTTATTTGTCCAAAATCTCAGCTGCTAGTTGTGTTAAAAAGTCCTTTAAATCTTCTTTTTGAGTCTACTATTTTACTAGTTTTTGGTTATCTTTCAGCTTATTGAAGTTGCTTAATTCTAGTCCTAATTGCTTATTGAGTATAGTTTTTGGTCTGTCTTCAGCTTATTAGTTTTTCTTATTGTTTATTGAGTCCTAAATGCTCAAACAGACTTAACTAGTGGTCTTTTGCCAAACTGTCACGTTTAATTGAGCTTTTTCTTGCTTATTAATAAGTTCTGGCAATAAGTCCCTTTATTAAAGTTGCTTATTCTTTAACTATTTTAAAAAGAAAATAAAAAAATGTTTTTCAAAAAGGGACAGTCACAGGACTCGAACATGTGACCTCCCTCTCAACACACACACACACACCTTAACACTGCGCCCTTGGGTCTTTTTCATTATCACTTTGCAACATTTATTTCTTATACTTTCTTTTGTTTCTAGCTTATTATGCTTATTGATTTTTAGCAACTTATTGGTAGAAACTTATTGTCTCGTTTTTCTTTGTAAACCTCAAAAATAGTGTCTAGTATTTTTATAAATTTTCTCAAATTTTAGGATTAAGTTTAGTATTTTTAGTTTATTTTTTAAAATTTTATTTAGTTTTAAAAATAGTTTTAAATAGTTTAAAAATTCAAAAAAAATTATTTTTGTATTTTAAAAAATTAGTTTAATACATTTAGGTTTAAGAAATTTGCATTTGAGTTTTTAGAGTTTTAATTTGTCATTTTTAGTTAATTAGTTAGTAAATTTTAGTTATTAATTAGTTTTTTATTACTTAAATGTCGTTAGGATTTTTAAATTGCCTTTATTTCTAATTTAGCGTGCCTTTATATGCTTTCCCTTTGCGTTATTAGTTTTAGAATCCAAAATCCAAAATATCAAATATTCAAGCACGCGATCACAAACCGAAACAAGATTTTCAATATTCACACTTCGTTGGGAAAACGACTCGGGAACGATTTGAACTTTATCCTTTCCTAAGGATAATTTTCTCATAAATACTTTTCGAAAATATATCTTATTAGTAATTAGCTTATTACTCTTTCACAAGAGTGATTTGCCGAGTTGCTTATATTATATATATATATATAATACGAGACGAATCAAAGCCGAAGCATACGTGAAGAAGCAACCAAAGAGTTCTAAAATTTTAACAGATCATGATGTCAGAGTTGATCAAGATTTTTTGAAAAATACTATAGATTACTAATACTATGTAATGTACCTCTTAATGAGCATAATATTTTTTAAAATTAAGTACTTTGGATTACTGATGATTCTGCATGAGCATAGATGCACAAGATTATTAACTGTGATTCACTAATTTTTCATTGTGATGCACTAAATTATTAACTATGTTAAAAATACTAGTGCATCACAGTGTATACAACTAGTGCATCATAATGTACATATCAATTCTAGTGCATTAGCATCAGAATGTCATCATACCACATCATCACAATGTTATCATACTACTGAATCACATTATTATTTTACTGCATTACTTTGTTACTCTACTGCATCACAATGTTAATTTATTGCATCACAATGTTATACATTTTGTTGCTTCCCAATGTAATCATACTGCTACATTAAAGTAATACTTTACTACATCAGTCTATTATTTTATAGCATCACAAGGTATATTTTACTGCATCACAAGGTAAATGTTACTACATCAAAATGTATATTTTACCGCATCATAACACACTAAACAAATAACATAGTGTATAACAACCTATAATTTTCCAGTATTTCATCAATGTAATATCTACTTATTATATTAAGTACTACTTTTTCACGGGAATAAAATTTCGTTTCATTTCATTCCATTACGTAACATAATTTACATTTCCAAAAGTAAACGAGCTCTCACAACGACCTATGCCTATTCTATCTATGTTTACATCAAGTAAACATCATAACATGTCAATTCAATGATCTATTATCTATTTTATCATATACGTTATCTATTTAACGTAGTTTTCACGACGTTAATACCAAATGAGCTTTAACCGTTAACGTTTATGCCTAAACCCTAATTTTGGGTAATGTAAACATCCAAGATGAATGTACAAGTAATCAAAGCTCATGTACAAGTAATATAACATCTCATTTGAATATACTTTCCCTCCAAAATAAGGTACAAGTCCTTTAAAGCATAATGTATAAATCATTAATGCATGATATTCAAAATAGCCGTTTTACCTTCGTTTTCCTAAGAAACTTGTACAATCTATTAAGTACAAGTTACAAGCAAGTCATATACTTCATTTACAATCCATATTCCTTTTCATTTCATAAGATTTCATGAATTCAAACCTAGAAACCCTAAACCGAGCTAGTTTCTAATCCGTGACCCGTTTCTTTGTTTTTACCCATTCTAAACTTAAACCAATTATCAAATTCAGTTGTAAACACTAATATACAACTTTACAAACCATATTCCATCTTTATAACACCATTATACATGAAATGCAAGCCAAAAACCCTAGTTCGAACCCTAATCCAACCCGCGACCCATTTACTCATTTTTACCCATTTTGAACTCGAACCACTAATCGAATATTGTTATAAACTCTTAATATAAACCTTACAATCATTAATCCATCCTTATATCACCAATGCACTCGAAATCTAAGCATGAAAACCTAAACCGTGCCCTAACCCACTTCACTTGAACCCGCGACATCTTTTTAGCTTATTTAGACCCATTTTAATAACCAACCATGCAACCACACATTTCAAGCAGCTCCATCACCATCTACAAGCAGCTTACAAGGCTTTCTTTTCCATTTCTTGGCTACAAATCAAGCCACATCCTTCCTTTTGCTCCTTAACAAGCCGCGGCTAAGAAACCTCCACCTAAGACCTCTCCAACACCTCCACCATGAATTGCTACTTCCTTACTCATCCCATAGCTGATCCTTATCACCCGCATGTATCCTTAACTTAGCCACCAAGTTCCCTTGGCCTTCAAGGTCCATTCGACTTATAAATAGACATGCATAACCTTCATTCTAACTCACACCATCAATCTTTCTTCTATAACCATCAATGGCATCCAAAGTATGATCAAGGAAGTCCCAAGGAGATCCAAGAGCAGAAAACAAGTGAAGAAACAAAGCCTTGAAGCCCCAAAGAAGTTATACTAGGCGTACGAAAGCAAAAGTCCCATTTTTGACCCATTTTTGAATCCTCAAGCTCGTGAGCCCTAATAAACCCCGCGACATCCATTTCTTTCTTTTGACCATTTCCAAGATTTAGCTTTGCATCCAAGCACCTAATGACTCACCTCCTTCAGTTACAAGCAGCTTACATACAAAGCGCCATAACTCATAATATGGCTATAAACGGCACCACATCACCTCTCTTTCTCTCTGCTTAGGCCGCGGGCGCCACAAACACCCCTTAAAAACCATCCAACACCATTCAAACTTGTTATTTTGGTGGGGATAGGTGGTGTGTTGTGTAGGGGCCTAGCCTTGCTAACTCATTCCATAAGTCTCTCACATCATCTCCTACTGCTACACGATGTCCCAAGGCTTGCCAATATAAGTCTCCTTGGCCACACAAGGTACTATTCGACTATATATAGGGCTCATAACCCTACCTTCATCAACTCATCCCCCACTTCTTCTTTCTATATACCCCATAAAATAAGCAGCAATCTATGCTCAGAAGTCTTAAGAAGTCTGAAGATTCATAAGTTGAAGCAAAAGAAACCAAGAAAAAGAAAGTCCTCAAGTTCGTTAGTCTAGGCGTAACGAAGTTAAAAGTCCCGATTTGGAACCCGCTTTCAAGCTATTAAGCTCAAAACCAAGGTTCCATAAGCTCCACATTCTATTTTTCCTACCCTATAATGTTCCATATTATCCATGCTAAAACTATGGTTGACAAAGCTTTGAACTCAAAAAAACAATGTATGTTTTACCTTTTTGATCTAAACCTAGCTCATAAACCTAATTTTTTTTTACAACCCTAATTTCGCGTTTTCATTAAATCTATAAGCTAAAATGGTAAACTGAAGTTATAAGATATTCTAATAAGCTTAACTAATGATATTATAATCACTTTATAAAGTCTTGATAAAATTTGAATTAAAAACTTACGCTTTTTTGTTTTAAAACCCTAATTCAACCCGTTTTGATTTCTAACTTAACAAATCGTTATTTTAAACTTTTGTTATGTTAAACCTTCATATTTGATCTTATATTAATAAGCTATAACCTTTAAATTACTTTTCATATTGAAAAATATCATTATTATGGATTTTGGACTAAAAACGATACATTTTTCATGCAAAAGGGTATATACTGTGACTTTTGAAAACTTATAAGTACAAGGACTATTTTTGTCATATTTATAAAGTTATAACTATAGGGGTCTATTATGTCACTTTTTAAAGTACAAGGTTTACTTTGTACATCTTTTAAACTAGAAGGACCAAACTTGTAAAAGTGAAAACTCCAAGGGTATATTTTACCATTTTTCATTCTTAAGGATCTAAAATGTAACATTTTGAAAAATTATAGAAATGTGTTCAAAACCATATAAGACATAACTTTAATTAACGCTTGACGTGCTTATCATTTCCAGTTATTGAGCAAAACGCTTAAAACCGATTATGTATAAAATTCATCATCGGTGTGCTTTTTAAAATTTTTGTCCCAAATCTATATCGTACCACAATACTAGGGAGCTTCATATTAAAGGGTTTCATCTTGGTATTACGTTCTGACTGAGTTGTTGGGTTTACGATTTAAAGTGCCCTAGCTCCTCAAACGTTTACTGAA
This sequence comes from Tanacetum coccineum, assembly GCA_026074375.1. Classification (NCBI taxonomy): domain Eukaryota; kingdom Viridiplantae; phylum Streptophyta; class Magnoliopsida; order Asterales; family Asteraceae; genus Tanacetum; species Tanacetum coccineum. The sequence goes on from BQNB010015051.1 coordinate 67,072, forward strand.
TGACCTCTAAATTATGATGGCCCGAACAGTGATACAATATTTCCATAATATTTCAATCAAAATGATATTACATTATGACATAAAACATATACAATCAAACTAAGACTTGACATATTACCCCAGGTTGTGTGTGACAAAGCCGTTACTTTCATTTCAAATACTTTTGCCATCAATCAGATTTCCCAGTACTGTTAAGGTGATTTAGAGCCTCGCTTTTCAATCTTTCAAATGTTTTATAAACCCGCGAGGGGGATACATGCTTGTTTACAAACTCTTTTACATACTCGTTTATTTTATAACAATGTGATTACTTTTCAAAGACTTAGTGAGATTCATAGCCTCACTTTTAAACCTTTTGAATATTTCTTAAACCCGTGAGGGGGATACATGCTATAAACTATATTTTTCAACTATACTCTATTCTGATACGTGAGATTATAATTCTACTTTTACTTGTTTTCTAAATCCTGAAGGGAATTCATGTTATAAACTATGAATACAAGTGTTTTCTAAACTTATGCTATCCTAATATATTATTGCCTAAATACATGGAAGTATCCTTAGTGAGTACTCCTATATTCTTCTTTGGGTAATATCTCCCAATATCTCTTTGGGTAGTATCTCCCAATATCTCTTTGGGTAATATCTCCCAATAACTCTTTGGATAATAGCTTCTAGTATCTCATTGGATAGTAACTCCTAGTATGTCTTGGTTAGAGACTCCAAGTTCTATTAAGTTTATATATGTGATTCATGAACTAAGGGCAATAATAATGTTTTTCTATAATGATTGTACTCAAACTATTTATCATAAACCTATGAATTTCACTCAACCTTTGTGTTGACCCATTTTATGCATGTTTATCCCAGGTAATTGAGCAACTTATGGCATGGAGTGGCATGGACTTGAAGATGGCTAAAACCTGTTATCATTCACATTTTATGTTTCTAGATTTTGGGACCTGCCTTTGTAAAACTCTGATTTTAAATGAATGATAACGTATCTTTTAAAAACGTCTCTTTTGAGTCGTTTTCTATGATTGTGTCTGTGATTCATGAAGTAATACCCCAGATTAGCTTCCGCTGCTATATTTCCAAAATGGGGGTGTTACAGAGTGGTATCAGAGCTCACGGTTATAGAGAACAAGGGTAAAACCTTAACTATAACTACTTTTCTTTTGCCATCAATGTCCTCCGTGCCACTCCATTTCCCCAAGCAGTGTATGTAAGAAATTTGCGTAACAAATAATACACTACTATTATACTATTATATAAATAACTTATGTTATTTCCGCTGGGTTGTTATATAGTCATGTCTTCGTACACCCACCCTTCTATCCCTTCTGATCACGATGTGGAGGATGCTTTTTCCTCTACAAATGTTTTTAACCATACCCCGACTTCACCAGACTATTTCTGATATTTCTTTCCTTCCGAGAAGATTTCATCACCTAAAGACACTGAGACTCCTGTTGAATCATCCATTCCAGTATCTCCATCTTCATCAGTAGGATCTTCATCACCGGTTAGGTCAACTACACCACCACCAGACTATCCCTTTGATGAGTCTATCTTCGTAGAGCTAGATAACTCATTATGGATCATACCGCGACCACTGAAAAGTGAACCAGTCCCCGAGGAACCTGATGAGTCAGATACTTTGTTATAATGTTCATCTCTGGAAATAATCATTGAGGAAATCCAAACTCGTCACCAAGCAGATCAGGAAGATCTTCAGGATGTCACCTACAAACTCAAAAACAACAAGGAAGAACCGCCAGATTAGATCTTTCTAGAATCCAACCATTAGATGTATGAATAATGACACTTGTCAAATTTTGCTATGTAAATTATATAGACAAGTCATTTATACAGTGGTAATTCCGTTATACCTCATGGTTTCATAATACCAATTGGGTGTTCTATATGTAGTATGATGACTCATATCTTTATCCAAGATTACTATAATTCTCTTACCATCCGATTTTCCCAAACCTTTGTACCTAGAAACACTACGCCTCTTATCGAATCCCTTATTTCATTATCTCTGTGTCTATCTCTGGAGGCCTTAAATTCCAAAATTCCTGTTATATCCTGTAATAATCACAAATCTTTATAATTCTTAACTTATGATATGACTATGGATTCTTATCCTGTGTTATCTTGATAGATGCCTCCCAAAAGAACCTCAACATCTGAAACACCAACTATGACTCAGGCTGCCATCCGGCAACTGATTGCTGATGGTATTACTGCAGCTCTGGAAGCACAAGCTGCTACCATGGCAAATACCAATAGGAATGCAATAAGTAACTACAAAGGGTTTATGAATTGTCAACCTTCCTATTTCAATGGTACGGAAGGAGCTGTTGGCCTCATCCGCTGGTTTGAACGTACTGAATCAGTATTTTCTCGTAGCAAGTGTGCCGAGGAAGACAGAGTGACATTTGCTACTGGTACTCTAACTGATGACGCCTTGTCCTGGTGGAATGCATACGCCCAACCTATTGGGATAGAACAAGCCAACAGGATTACCTGGACCGAATTGAAAAGGCTTTTAACAAATAAGTATTGTCCTCGAACTGAGATCAAGAAAATGGAAGATGAATTTTACGGTCTGACTGTAAAAGAAAATGATCTCAAGACTTACATTAGAAGATTTCAGGAATTAGCCGTTTTATGCCCAAACATGGTGCCAAATTCTGAGAAACTTATGGAAGCCTTCATTGGGGGATTGCCCCAAAGCATTGAAGGAAATGTTACTGCTTCAAAACCTCAGACTCTGGAAGAAGCCACCAACATAGCTCATAGACTAATGGACCAGATACTAAAGCGCGATTCTGTGTAAGAAACCGATGATCATAAACGAAAGTTTGAGGATAGAAGAAACACCACCGACAACAACAACAACAATAACCACTCCAACAATCGCAACAACAACAACAATCCAAAATAACCATAACAACAACCATAACAATGATTACCCCAAACAGCAGAATAGAAGACAAGAAACTATTAGGACTTATCTTGCTAAAAGATACCATAGAAACCTTCCTTTGTGTACAAGACACACCCTGCATCACACAGGAGTTTGCACTGTCAAATGTCTGATTTGAAATGAAGTAGGTCATCTGAAGAGGTACTGCAAAAACTAAGGACTTCTATTTCCAAATATCACTCTAACACTCAACTAAATCTCAGGACGAGATTTCTGTAAGGTTGGGGGACTATAACAACCAGTAGATTTCATCAATGTAATTATCCATCTATTAATTTAGATGCAATATATACCACCTTTTTACAAGGAAATTTTTTGCTTTATGCAACGTAACTTGCATCTCTAAAGTTAACGAGCTCACACAACCTACCTATGACTATTCTATCTATGAATATGTCAATTAAACATTATAACATGTCAAGTCAATGATCTATTATCTATTTTATCATATACGTTATCTATTTAACGTAGTTTTCACAATGTTAATACCAAATAAGCTTTAACTGTTAACATTTATTCCTAAACCCTAATTTTGGGTAATGTAAACATCCATGATGAATGTACAAGTAATTAAAGCTCATGTACAAGTAATATAACATCTCATTTGAATATAATTTCCCTCCAAAATAAGATACAAGTATTTTAAAGCTTAATGTACAAGTCATTAATGCACGGTATACAAAATAACCGTTTTACCATCGTTTTCATTCTAGTTTCTTTACCAAAACTTTTGTACAAGATACTACACTCAATATACACCATGTAAACCCTAATTACTCTACTCCTAAGCTCTTATACATATTTTAAAAATCCTTAAAACTTAAAACGAAACCCTAAACCCTAATTTAACCTTAAACCTAAAATTAAGCCCTAAAACTTAAAACCAAACCCTAACCACTAATCCTAAACACTAAACTATAATCCTAACACTAATCCTAAACCTTAATCTTCCTTAAACCTTAACCCTAGCTCAAAGAAAAACCTTAAAAACCCTAAACAAGCCCTAAAGGACCCGATTACCTTTTTCCCTCCAAAATGACCCATTTGAAAACCAACCAAGCAACCACACACCTCCATGACTCACATACTTCATCCACAAGCTGCTTACAAGCACCTTAAATCAATACTTGGTCCCCAAGTTGGACACATCACCTCCTTCTTCCTTGTCCTTAGTCGCGACCACACAAACACCTCAAACACCTTCCACGTTGCAATCCTACTTCCATAGCCTCTCCTTATCATCTCCTAGCTTCTCCATATCACCAATAGCCTCTCCTAGTCATACCATATGTGTCCTAAACATAACCATCAAGTTTCCTTGGGCCCTAAGGAGTTCGAACCCTATATAAAGGGGGTAAACCATATTCATTCAACTCACACCTTCAATCTTTCTTTCTAATCATAAATGGAGTCCAAGGTCTGATCAAGGAAGTTATAAGAGGTCCCAAGAGCAGATGTCAAGCAAAGAAACCAAGAAAAGAAGCATCGGAGTTGTTATTATACGCGTACGAAGCTAAAAATTCCCATTTCAACCTGTTTCCAAGCTATAAGCTCAAAACCAGGTTCCATAAGCTCACATTTTGTTTTCATACTCCTATAATGTTCATATAATCATGCTTTAACCATTGTTAAAAGCTTTGAACTCAAAAACATATGTGTTTTACCTTTTTGATCCAAACTGAGCTCATGAAACCCTAATTTCATGTTTTTGTTTAATCTATAAGCTAAACTTGTAAAATAATGTTATAATCTTTCCTAATAATCTTATCTAACAATATTATAAGTCATTTATTAAGTCTTAAAGGAATTTGAGCTTTAAACCCGCACGTTTTCATTTTAAAACCCTAATTCGACCCGTTTTGATTTCTAGCTTAACGAATCGTTATTTTGAACTTTTGTTACGTTTAACCTTCATATTTTAGCTTATATTAATAAGTTATAACCTGTAAATTACTTTTCATATTGAAAAATATCATTATTATAGATTTTGGACTAAAAACGATACATTTTTCATGCAAAAGGGTAGATATCGTAACTTTCTGAAACTTATAACTAAAGGGACTAAAAATGTTATTTTATCAAAGTTATAAATGTAGGGGTCTATTATGTCACTTTCCAAAATACAAGGTTTACTTTGTACATCTTTTAAACTAGAACGACCAAACTTGTAAAAGTGAAAACTCCAAGGGTATATTTTGCCATTTTTCATTCTTAAGGGTCTAAAATGTAACATTTTGAAAAAGTGTAGAAATGTGTTCAAAACCTTATAAGACATAACTTTAATTAACGCTTGACGTGCTTATCATTTCTAGTTATTAAGCAAAACGCTTAAAACCGATTATGTTATAACTATTATAAAATTCATCATCGATGTGCTTTTTAAAAATCCTGTCCCGAATCTATATCGTACCACAATACTAGGGAGCTTCATATTAAGGGGTTTCATCTTGGTATTACGTTCTGACTGAGTTGTTGGGTTTACGATTTAAAGTGCCCTAGCTCCTCAAACGTTTACTGAATGACCTTTAAATTATGATGGACCGAACACTGATACAATATTTCCATAATATTTCAATCAAAATGATATTACATTATGACATAAAACATATACAATCAAACTAAGACTTGACATATTACCCCAGGTTGTGTGTGACGAAGCCGTTACTTTTATTTCAAATACTTTTGCCATCAATCAGATTTCCCAGTACTGTTAAGGTGAAGTTCATAGCCCCTTTTTCTACTTACTTGTTTTATAAACTCTTTGGGGGAGATACATGCTTGTTTACAAAACTCTTTTACATACTCGTTTATTTTATAACAATGTGATTACTTTTCAAAGACTTAGTGAGTTCATAGCCTTACTTTTAAATCTCTTTAATGTTTTCATAAACCCGTAAGGGGGATACATGCTATAAATTATGAATACAAGTGTTTTCTAAATGTATGCTATCATATTA